>JAQIWF010000583.1:0-17361 GCA_034694965.1 Ceratozetes gracilis
TAAATTTTGCCAACATGGGAATTTTTTAGAAAAACTTTCTATTGTCCACGAGTGCAGTGTGAATTATAGTATTTTTTAGTAAATGTTTCAAATTTTTACATAATGTACTTTCCGATATATAAGCTTCCAAAAATTCAAACTTTGGCGGCCACTCGCCGTAATATGGTAAGGGGTAGGCGAGTTTGGAAAACACATAATTATAGCATTTTCATCAGAAAATCGAGTCTCACTTGGGTCATTAAGATCCAAGAAGGTCAGAAAATAAACGGATTTAAGCTGGAGATACGGCCAAGTTCTTTTAATCTCATAAAATAATATTAGTTGAAAATGGTTTAGAAATTTGTTAGAATTTATAAATTTTAAAAATACATAGAAACAATTATTGTTGTCACTTATTGGAAAACCTTTGCATACATTGTAAGAATGTTGATAATTTATGCATGTATATTAAAAATCACGTTCACTCTTGTTCATCTGTGTTATTTTTAGTGATAACCATATTTGCAATTTATATATGATGAGTGACCCTCCCATGGATGTCACAAAAGCTTAAAATGATAATATCGTGAAAATCTATGACAATATTGTGTAATAAATTAGCAATATACTTTATACAATGTTGCAATTTATATGAAGGAAAGTCAACACTCAATGTATTGATTTTAAATTCACACTTCAACTGACAGTTGATTTGTTGACAGAATTTATAATCTGACAAAAATTGAATTTATATCTAAAGAATTATAATCGCATTAATGAAAGCTCTGACACAATATATTTCGCAACGGTTTTCATATTATTTAGTAACAAGCATTCAGTGAAGACTATGAAACGACGATAACTCCCTTTGGTTTTAGAGTATATTCAGTATTTGAACCAATATTAATGCTTAAATTGAACTAGGCAAATGCAACTTATTATGTAAGTATTATTACTTACTCCTCCTGGTGAAAACGGAGGTAAGCCTGCTATCATCTAGGTAACAATCTATAACAATAAGGTTCTCAATTAAATATTTCTAATTTTTGTGATCGTGCTTAATTATGAAATATGTGTTCTGGAACATTTTGTAATGAATCTACTTAACTAGATAAACAGGTATATCTGCAGTTAGTAGACTAATAGTAAGCACTTATATTAAAAGTTTGGTCGAAATTACCTTTGAGTGCAATTCAATCAATTCTAAAGAATGACTTACGAGTTACCACTTCTGTCATTACAATTGGATTCAAATATACTATTGTCGTAATAATCCTCCGAAGAGTAAAGTTTGCGCACTCTTTGGACGCAAACATTAAAGAGAATATTCACGTCATTAACTACTCCGAAGTGAGTGACCAATAGTTGGCAGTCAACCGATTCTCTTCAGTCCATATAAACATCCTTTGAGTTAACCCAAACATCAGTTCAAATATATACCTGTAATCACTTAACTTCAGAGCAATCCTCAACTTCTCACTCAAAAACAGTATTCCAGGTAAGTCTACATAAAATCTAAATAATTTCAAAAATCTTAGCAAAAAAATGACTTCAATTCTTCAATTCTTACGTCAATTTCAAACCTTTACTAAAATTGATCTGAAATTTTAAAATACATGGATTCAAATTAATATTTAAGTCTAAGATATGATAAGCTATTCTGCAAATATTCTTATTCTTGTAAACTGTCATTCCATTCATTACATAGTTTGTCTGGGTCCTTAAGTCACTCCATTTTCTGCAAAACTATAATTAAAGTATATATATTTTGACTGGATCCTCTGTAGTTTGATAAGACTGTTGATAAGACAGTGATAAGACTGTTGTGGACACATTTAAGAGTCAAAGAAGTAACCGGTATTCGAGTAGTTGATGCCTCCATTATTCCGACCCCTATTTCCGGTAATATCAACGCTCCGATTGTGGTCATTGCCGAGAAAGCAATTGAATTGAATTTTAAATACAATGTTTTGAATTAAACGATTTATTAGACATTTGTTTGCATTAAAAAATCAATTGAATTCAATGTCAAACTTGACTGAAAAGTCGAGAAAATCGGGTCTCACTCTACAAATTTGAAACTCGATCGCTGATTGGCTGCCCTTCCGAAGAACAGAGTTATAAATGAGTTAAATAATTAGAAGATAAGTTTCAATTTATTCTAAGACAGATTACATAATATTGTTAATTTTGTGGTTCAAAAAATGTGTTATTATACTGAGTTTGCATATTAAGCCCCAATTAGTTGAGCACAGTTACAGTAACTGTAGAACTAGATTACTTAAATTAAGGATTGAAGGAGCTACCAAGACTCTTGATCCAAGAGCACCTCATTTTTAAACTGATTTTTTTCTCGAGTTCGAAATTCATTAGTCGAAAGCTATATCTGGGTTTTTATCAAAAAGGTTACATTTTTAGTTTTGCCAAAATTGTCAGATTGTCTGATCGGTTAAAACTTATGTAAAACATAAAAAGAGCACAAATAAGTGATTATAATAAGACAATTTGTTTGGAATCTACATGGTACATTTTTAAAAAATCAATACCATATATGGTTATTGCTATATTATGTAATCTTGAGAAATATCTAATCAAATTACATGTAGATGTGTTTTATCAGTTTTACCAGCGTTTTATCAGCATTGACAATTATCACTCCTTATCCATGTGTAAGTCAAGGCAAAGGTTGAGTTTGGGTTCCCTCAAGGCTGCACAAGCACTTCTGTTTCAGGGAGGTTTACCATTATTAGGGGGTTTTAGTGAAAAAATAAGAGTAGGGGTTTTAATGGCAAAATAGACAAAATATCTAATTGTGTTAAAATGTGTTTAAATAGCTTTAAATACAATTAAATGAACTAAAATGATGAATAAAATAACCTTTTTTTGTAGGTAATATAAAATTCAAAAGGGACAGGATCACCTTTTCCATTTCCAGGAGGTTTTGGTCTAACCCTGGACTCATTATTTAATTACGTCATAGGAAATGTGATAACAAGTCAAATGACTGGTGAGTGTGAGCCCTATCTTAAGGCCAGGAGTCGTCGCATTGCGTCAATTAAAAGACATATTTAAAGGGCGAAGAAGTGCGCAATCATTAGATCGAAGTTTAGCTCATCTCTGAATGGGTTGGTATTCATATCACTAAATGGTATTATTTTTAACAATTGTTATCTCTTTTGGATATAAATAGATTCTCAATCAGACCACTATTCGAAGGCCTTATCTTTAACTAATGAGGACCTGTTGTCTGAGAGCCAGTCTAACGAAGTGCTGGCAAAGTATGTGTCTGAGTGGCCCTCTTGACTTAATGGACAGACTATCAACGCAATCGACTCCTGTCTCCACAACAACTATCCAGTGAAAGGACAGGCAGTCGAAGAATGGCCCGATGATCAGATAACAGTCGAACAGGTTCTGGACGTTCCTCTTTGGTCTAACGACATAAAAGAGGCCAAATTCTCAGCTCTGGAACAGTTTGAGGAGTTTCTGATCGAATGTGAAAATGTATTGCAGAGGGAATTGGAATCCAATGATTACAATACTTTCCATTCATTTCTTCAATTCTATCAAAATTTCAAAAAAGCGAAAAAGAATAACAAATCTCTTCGTCTGATTGCCTTCATTTCCAACTACAGGAGTCGTATATCTAAGGATAGCCTCTCGTGTGTGGGTCTAAGCATTTCACTGATTAGAAAACTGCGACAAATGTACCCAAAATTCAGTCGTTCCATAGCTTTGGTTTCGTGTGAAGAAGTGGTCAAAGATATCGGCGCTTATTCTATGGAATCCCCAAACAATGTGAAAGAGCACGTCCTCCTCTGTATTCGCATTAACATTGAAAACAAGAGATCGGGTTTCGTATTATTGGATCCGGGATATCATGTTTCCCGTCCTATAGTAGTGATGAAGGACTCGGCATATCCGCACACGTCTTGGTTTATGCAGTCATCCAATCCAAAAGTGGTGAAAGAGTACTGCTATCAACCCATTGACGACCAGTTTATTGGATGGAAAGTGAGAGAAACCCGAAACGGATGTCACGACGAATGGATGAATTTGGTGTTCGTTAAGAAACAGTTCGCCAAATGTCTGACCATCACTGAGAAGCGATCCCTAATCTATTCTCTTAAGTCTTTGGTGATCCGCAATAGAAAGGGTCCCATCGCTGGTATGTACTCTTGGATTGAAGGCAAATGTCTGACCCTTTTCTTCGACGAAAATGGGAAAAAAGTTCAGAAGAAGATCGATATCAACCAAATTGGTGTCGAAGACATCAACGAATGGTTATTCAAAATCGCGAGTTATATGAATACAAATGAAGACATACAACAAAATGTCAATCATTTGCACCAAATGTTGGTCTCATTCAAAGAGGCGGTCAATGACTCGGATTTTATGCCACAATTGCTTGAAATCGACAAATGGATTGAAACCGAATAAGAGTTGAAATTAAGTTTATTTTAAATTAAAATCTATCGAAACATACATTTAATTCAAATTATGTCGAATGACATGAATTCAAAATTATTACCGAAATTTACTTTCAATTAATAATAGCTTAGAATTCGATTAAATAAATGTTGAATCGAGTCAATCGATTCGAGTAAACATTAATTTACGGCATCTTTTTGTACGGCTTTTTGGTCTTCTTATCCGAATGTTTCTTATGAGACATCTTATGATTTCGTTGCGATTTATGTGAACTCTGAGGGCCTTCGGGTGACTCCCGGCTGCTCTGCGGCTCCGGCAGTGCCAGCATTTGAGGCCGAGATTCAGTTCGATGACCCGAAGCAGTCAATTGTCTTCGTTTATGTCCGTCAATGTAATTGAATTTGTGTCGGAACTCATTGTCGAATTGTGGCGCCTCTTCCTCTTCAATGTTTATGTACTCATTGTTGTGCTCTTCCTCTCCCGTATAGGTATTGTGGGCCCTCTCCATCACATGAGCCCTGTCCTCAATGTGATGTCCGATTGACATCTTTTGCATACCAGTGCGGGAGTCTCTCATAGAGCTACGGGTCTCTTTCACCCCTCCCGGACCCGCTAGAGTGGAGTGCGACGACTCATATATTAGTGGTCTTCCGTTCATATCAGTAGACATTGACATTACAGAAGAGGAGCAGTAATACGAAGAGGGAGTAATAGGAGGAGTCATCGACATCGCAGGCGATGGGAATAAAGCACTCGAACCCATCAGACGTGACATCGGATTCATCGGTGCATTGAATGGTGATATCATATTGAAGGCCGACCCGAACGGATCGCCTCCAAACATATTATTTACCATTGAGTTCATCATTCGGTCCATTCGACTGAAATCAATAAAAATGAGATCAAATGATGCATCAAATGAGTGGATGAGAGGACAGACCCAAACATATCGTCCATTTCATTGAATCCAATAAAAGACATGATTTACTGGAATAAAGTCAATACAAATGCTATGAAATCAAAATCGACTCAAAATCTAATCAAATCTTTTCTCGAATTTACGATCGATTTCTCATTTTGTTATGTTTTGACACTCAATACAATCCACATATAGATGTCACCACTCTCTCCACCCTCTCCCCACTCTCCCCTCTATGAGGTCACACATTGGCCAATAAACCTAACCCTATAAGTTGTCCCCACAATATCCCACAATGTCTTGCACAATTTGCCCAATAGGACTAAATTGATTAATATTTCAAAGAATAGAAAGAACGAGGAAAACATTGAATACATATAATATTAGTCTATGACTGACAATGACTGACTATGCTCATTTTATGGCCACTTTATGGTCACTTTATTGATATCCCGTGCGATGCTTTCATATACATGTATTGTATAAAATTTTGAATTGAATGCAAAGAACCTCTTATTATATTTGTCTCTAAAATTGAAATGACTTAATAGTAATGTGTAGTGAATTTATATGGTTATGATATTGTCTGCATAACCACCCATGCACATATTGCACATATTGCACATATTGCACATATTGCACACATACATAATACATATTAAATATTAGATTATAATTTGATCAGGGTGGTGTTTAATGGTTGAGCCCACATCCCTTAGAGTGCATTATGTGTACTATAATTGAGTGATTTGTGAATAATTTGTGGATTAATTGAATTGAATTAAGACTTGTTGTGAACGGAAAAGACGGACAATAGATAGCAATGAGATCTTCGGTTCAATAGACTCATCAAAAGTGACGAACAATTAATCGATTCGATGATTGCATGAGTATTGGAGGCAATAATCGAGTGATGAGTCGATAGTATCGAACAATCGGTGGTTAATGTAATTTATTTTCTCTCATCTGATGTTTTGAGAAATAGATTAGACTTCATATGTGTTGGCATTTAAACCAAGTCTTGTCATTACAATTAAGATAATGTGAGGACTAGTGGTGAGCCCAGTGGTTAAGCCAGTGGTCAGTACTAGTGATCAGTATGTCTTCTAATAGTAAAGCCCCCTATTATTACGGGGAACTCATCAAAAAGGATAATCAAACCATTAATACAAACAATACTACGAATAGTAATAATAATATCAATAATAATACGATTGTCACCAATAATAGCAATAATAATATTAATAACAATCAGTTGAGTATCACTTCCAGCCATTCCTCAACAATCAGTGAGTCCACAAATATGGGACAATTGACAGATGAGAACCGCTCGGCCTCGAGGTGTTCACTCTCGTTGTCCCGACCGTCCAGTAGTAGTGCTATTCCACACCACAACCTCCTGAGTGGCTCCCAATCACACTATGGGTTGGCCAACAGTGCCATCGCCAACAGCACACAAATTACTTCCTTCGCCAACCCTTTACTAACAATAGAAGCGGATACGAGACACGGGTCTGAGAGTCTGCCCCGAACTTTCCAGACCAACAAAAAACCCAATTTATTCCAAAAGTCTAATCAAAAACAGGGAATATATCAGAGATCGCTCTCATTGTTTGCTAATGGCGTCAGTCCTCTGCTCCGTAAGAAGAAATCTAAAGCGAGTGCTAATAATAATAACCCGACCCTTACTAACAATACCAATGACTCGGAGCGTATGATTACCAGCTCTGGCACATCGAGTCTCGCCCGAAGACGAAGGAAATCGGAGCCAATAATGTTTAGTTACGACTCAATCACTAATGAAATCTCACGTTTGCAACAAAGACAGGAACAGATTCTCGAAAATCTTAACCTCGACTTCGAAACAATGCTAATGAACGACACCAACACTGGACTCTTGAGCTCTTCCAACAGCAACAATGGCTCCTCTCTGACCAATATCTGCTCTAATGTCAACTCAAGTAATGCAGATTATGGCCGAACATTGCAGTCAATGCCATATAAGGAACCGTTTTATATGTTATATGAAGAGTCCCATCGATCGAATCGGGCGGAGGACAACATCTACGAGGAAATCGATTTTCTCACTCTTTCTTCACTTCGAGCACAATATGCGGATACTCTTAGTTTGCAGAGCTATAAGAAGAAGGGAAGTAAGAGGTCGTTGGCCTCTTCCAGTTTCACGCGTTGGTTCTCCACCAGAAAAAAGTCTTCGCCGACATCTATGAACAGTGAGGAAGAGAACCCTTACATTGACATAAAGCTATCTAAGAAACAGAGGCCTCCCATTTGTTTGCCAGAAATACCTCCACAGGGCTTAACTCAGGAGCAGCTAAAAAGAAGATATATTATCGGCTCTGTTGTCGACTCAGAGAACTCATACATTAATTCTCTTCAACGGATTATCTCTGATTACAAGAAGCCGTTAGAAGAGGCGAACCCCAGTATTTTGAGTCAGAACAAAATAAACTTGATATTTTATCGATTGGAACAAATACTTCAATGCCATACCATCTTTGGAATTGCTTTGAGTCAATGTGTCAGAGAATGGGATGAAAAGGAACGCATCGGTGATGTCTTCATCGCATCGTTTTCCAAGTCTATGGTTTTGGACATATACTCGGATTTCATAAACAACTTTACAAATGCAATGGAAACGGCGAGGAAAGCCTCCAAATCCAAGTCGTCTTTTGCGCAATTTTTACGCGACAAATCGCTCTCTAGTCCTGACCGGCTCTCCTTCTTCGGTCTTATGGTTAAACCCGTGCAACGATTTCCACAATTCATTCTTTTGTTGAGCGATCTTCTCAAACACACTCCGGCTGAACATCCGGACCGTATGTCTCTCCAGTTAGCCCTCACACAACTCGAATCATTGGCCGATCGACTCAATGAACGGAAACGCGACGCCGAAAGACATTTCGCTGTCAAACAACTGCTTAAAGACTATTTGAGTAACTCTACCACAAACTCTTCGCACCGATTCCTCCTCCGTCAGGACGATGTCTATCAATTGGATTTGGACGCCAGCACTGGTCTCGTCATGAAGACTAAGTGCCGAAAACTCTATTTGTTGAACGATATGTTGGTCTGTGTCAGCGTTCCGGCCAATCGACTCAAGTTTGCGGTATCCCTTCAAGACGTGGACGCAATCGATGACGTGACGCCCGCAACCAATAATCTGATCGCCAACTCTTTGTTGAGAACCAAAGGTAAGAGTTATACAAATGTTAGTAAATTAAAGTCTAACCCAATGTGTGATCAACAGAAGCCGCCTCTTCGTCGTCACCAAAACACTGTACAGTCGAACGAATGTATTGTGATTTAAATAATTTGATTCATGACTTGGAACTCATGAGTCGTATTTCGAATTTGGTTTCCACTCTTCGCTATCAATACAACGGATTATCGATCGAATTGACGGAACAAATCAGTGCAGAAATTAGAGAAGAGATTCGTCGCAAAGACGCACAGATCACTCTCATCGACAAAAGTTGTCTTCAATTAAGGATCCGCTCCAAGAATTATAAAGACATCATTTGTATTCAAATGACTGACCCCGAAGTTAAACGCGATTGGCTTATAGACGTGCGTTTGGCCAAACTGGCACTGGACAGGGCTAACAACCCAGCCTGGGATATAGTGAATGAAAGTATATCATCCTCGTCCAATAGTCTCAATGCTGTCGTTCCCCAACGCGTCCCTCTATTCGTCAAATCGCTTCCAATATTTGCCACGAGTGACGGCTCACAATTGGTCTGTGCTCTTCATTATAAGCTCTTTCGAGGAGGGGATGGCATTACTCTTGACTCGGAGACGGGTGTACTTTGGATCTGTAATGTGAATGAAAGCGGTTCCCAATTGGGTGCTCTCTCGACAAACGGGGCGGACATAAGTCTAATACATTCGTACGAATTATGTGATTCTCACGTCACTTGTATTGAATCCGTCGGTTCCTATTCCGTATGGATTGGGTTACGTCAGGGACGGATCATTGTAATCGACGCCAGTTCTCCCGCCGAATGGCAACAATTTGCAGCTCTGGACGTCTCGAGTGAAGTGACTTCTATTAAACATTTTGGACAATATGTTTACGTCGGACTCATAACAGGAGTGGTGGCGCTCTTCAATGCCACTCACTATGAAGAGCCCATAATTATTACTCTGAGTCAGAGTAGTGTTACGAGTCTTCTAGCAATTAATGAAGAAGTGTTCGCCTGTTCTGGTGATAAGATTTGGGTCATAAATGGGGTTCAGGTCGACCGCAGTTACTCACTCAAGACGGACAATGAAAGTGAAGACATTTGTCTTAATGTTGAGGACAATGTGTGGCCCAACCTCTTGGCTCATTGCGGAATAGGTTTGTGGGTGAGTCTAATCGACTCTTCAATCATCAAACTGTTCCACACCGAGACATTCAAACACTTACAAGACCTCAATATAGCCTCAAATGTCAAACGTATCCTCAATGAGGGCACAGACATTAAAATTACCGTCACATCAATGCTGGCCACTAGAGGTCTGCTATGGGTCGGTACTAATGTTGGCATAATTGTCACCCTAACACTTCCCCGACTGCAAGGAGTGCCACTCATATCTGGGTGTCTGAACGTAGCTCTGCACCGGCATATTGGTCCGGTCACTATTCTGCTGAGTTTGAGTGCCGGTATTGAAGCTCAAAACTCATCGCAAAGCCATCAAAGTGTAGGCAATAAGTCTGACCGCGATATTAATGAATCGAAGAACGAAGACGTCGAGTCTATATATGGCCTCTACTCTGATCTGCTCAATGTTGGCGACTATGTGGGTGTGAGGCGTCCGTCCCATAACATAACGACAACCAAAATGGCGTGGGATCTGTCAAACATGAATATATCTGATGACTCGACCTCTGAAAGTGCGTCGAGTAGTGCCATATATCACGACGGCTCTCATCAAAGGTCACATTTAAACCAACAAAATCAGAACATAATGGCAGTAACTCCTGAAGAGGTCAATATTCTGGCCAAAGGTCAGCGCAACCATATTTACGAGACTGGAAGTAATTTAAGCTCAAGGACTCCATCGACAGCTCGACTCACAAACAATATATACGATTGCAGTAAACCTGAACTGAATTCAGGCCATCGAATACGAAGACGCGATCAAATGATGCCCATCTATGACACCGCTCCCAACACGACGGGCGCCAACAGCAAGACAGCGCTTCTGCTCACAGGTGGCAATGGATACAAGAGGGGGACTCTTAGCGATACCCCTTATTCTTCACTTCACGCCCATTGCATTATATGGGAGTATAAGTTATAGACAGTGAGACAACTCTACAATCGTTTGCTTTTTACTACATTTTCTCAAATTATTTCTAAATTTTAACACTTTTTGTTTGACATATCAATCAAACTATGCATTAATTCTTCGACTTTTTATCAGTTCTGTAATTATGAATGGATTCCCAAAACTCGAGATTTGAATTTGGATTATATTTTGAGATTTTATACGGCATTTACATTAACTATACTTCAAATCATTTTATTCCTCATTTGTATGATTGCTAAGCAATAGATGTATATAACCATAGCTTTAATTTAATTACTATTATATTACTTAAAACATAACTCAAAACTCAATCAAAGACTAAATTTTAATCATTTTGTGGCCAATAAATGATTCAATCGATTATCGGTTCAATTGATTTGAATTCAAGTCGTTTTGCAACTCATTGGCAGCGAATCCAAAACCAGTGCCTAAACCGAAGACTAAAGGCCAGAGTCGTCGTCGAAACAACAACAATGAAAAGACGCCGCCGACAACCACTCCCGTACCTGTTGTCCAATTAAACTTAGAATGAGCAACATTACCAACCAAGGTACAAATAATACCCATTTTGAGAAATGAATTCGAGACGAATTTATCCAATTGTCTCCCCATCTGATCCTCTGATCTCATAGAACTCATGATAGATGTCTTCAAATGTAAGTAACGCTAATCTCTTAGTCTATCACTGAGTCTTCAATTCAACCAAACATTGACTCAAATCAAGTGATGTTTTGATCAAAACATATCATTCATATTATACGTCAATTGGGGGCTAAAACTGACGACAATGTGAGCGATGAGTCCTTTGGTTATTCTGTTTGGGGTTACGTTCGTCACACGTATGCTATGAATGGAGTGATTAAATGACCGCATTGTTAATGACTCGAGTGATGCAACTCTTATGACTCGATTACTTCAATTGAAGAGTTTATTTATTTGTTAACGAATCCAATTGTCTTCTAAACGATGCCAACCATTAATATAAACAGAGATCTATTGTTCGCCCGTTTGGACACTACTTTCAGTAAGTTGTTCACCGATTGTCTCATTCGCTCCAAATATTAATTGTTTTTCTTTAATTATTGCATTAAAGCTGAGGAAGAATTCAATGATCTGTGCTTTGAGTTCGGCATTGAGTTGGACGAAGTGGTCAGACATTCATTTCATTTAACTTTTCATTTAAACTAATGATCCAATATTTGATCCAATATTTTGTTTAGACGTCGGAAAAGCAGATTCGGGCCAAAGAACAGGGCGTCGAACGATCTAAAGGCGCGTCAGAAGAAATCATTTATCGCATCGAAATTCCGGCCAATCGGTAAACAATTGTGTAGTTTTCCTACCATTGAGTCTCACATTTGACCCTCGAGTTTGACAGTAATGTCCACAAAGCGGACAAACAATTGATGAGTTGATTGTCTTTTTGTTACTTATAATAAATATTTGCTTTCAGTTATGACTTGCTTTGCATCGAAGGCTTAGTTCGGGCTCTTCTCATATTTTTGGGAAAGTATGTCAGCACTGACTCAATCCTAGTCTATATTTTAATACTTTTTATCATAAATTGTTTAAAATAAGGTCTGAAATACCGATTTATAGAAGAATAGAACCACCAAAAGGACAGTTACAACAACTCATTGTTTTACCGAACGTATGGTTTATTGGAGTAATTATTTTTGATATGACTTATGAGTAAATTACAGACAATGCAAGTCAGACCCTTCGCCGTCGCAGCCATTCTCAGAGGCATTACTTTCACTCAACAAATATACGACAGTTTTATTGATTTGCAGGAAAAACTTCATCAAAATCTCTGCAGGTTTTACTCATTTGTGTTTAAAATGTATAATCACTTTATTTTATTAATTCAATAGAAAGCGAAGTCTGGTAGCAATCGGTGCACACGATTTGGACACTATTAAAGGGCCCTTCTTTTATGACGCCAGAGTTCCCAATGATATTAAATTTCAACCATTGAAACAAACCAAAGAATATACGGCCACTCAACTCATGGATCTCTATTCTGTACTTTTCTGCACAAAATATGATTGTATTAATTGTCATTCATTTTGTTTTAAGACTGACGACCACTTGAAGCCATATTTGCATATAATCCGTGACAGTCCTGTCTATCCAGTGATTTACGACCAAAACAATGTAGTGCTGTCGATGCCGCCCATCATTAATGGTATGCCTTTTGTCATATTTTTGAAACTTAATTCAAACGATAAACTTTTAAATTCAGGCGATTTCAGTAAAATAAGTTTAAAAACTCAAAATATATTCATTGAAATGACGGCAACGGATTTACATAAAGCGGAACTGGTTTTGGATACCTTTGTTTGTATGTTTGCCGAGTATTGTGAACAGAAATTCAGGTAATTTGAAACAGGCACAAACAATTTGCTTTCATAATATCTCCTTTCAAATAGTATCGAAGCGGTAGAAGTGACTCAATCCGATACATCCCGAGCTCTATATCCGGTACTAAATATGCTGTGAATTGAATGCATTGTAATAATGAATATATATATCAGAAACTCAATTACAGACAAGAAATTATTTCTACCGATTATATTAACAAAAATCTTGGCATAAAGTATGAGATATTTACCTCTTTTTCGTTAATTTTGATAATTTATTTATATTTAGTCAAAACGCTCAACAAATCAGCGCTTTATTGAAACGAATGAGTTTGAGCTCCGAAGTGATTGACAAACAATTAATCAAAGTATCGGTTCCTCCCATACGTCAGGACATACTCCATGCGTGTGATATACAGGAAGACGTTGGCATCGCTTATGGTTTCAATAATATTGAGTTCACGGCTCCAAAAACCTTAACCATTGGTCACCAGTTTTTCCTTAATAAAGTGACCGATCAGTTGAGACATGAAATTTCCCGCTGCGGTTATACCGAAATCCTTACCTTCTCTTTGGTCAGACATTATCTTTATTTTCTTAAACTAAATATAATTTTATATTTAGTGCTCTCGCGATGACATCGGAGACAAAATGAGACGAAAGGACTCGTTGTCTAAAGCAGTTCACATTTCAAATCCTAAGACATTGGATTTTCAGGTTGCCCGCACTTCACTATTGCCAGGACTTCTCAAAACAGTTTACTCCAACAAAAAGATGGCTCTCCCTCTCAAACTTTTTGAGATCTCTGATGTTGTCTTCAAAGATAGCAATGAAGGTATGCTATTCTCAAAGATAGCTTTTATTTTTGTCTTTTATAATACCAGAAGTGGGGGCCAGAAATGAGCGCTATTTGGCTGCCATTCATTACAACAGAACCCCTGGATTTGAGATAATTCACGGATTATTGGATCGAATTCTTCATGTGATGGAAATCCCATTTTCAGCGAATAAGAGTGAAATTGGATACTATATTCAAGCGGCCAATGGTTTGATCCCTTACTCTCATTGACAACATTTAGACTTATTTTGATTTGCAAACAGATTCTCGTTTTCTGTCGGGTCGTTGCGCACAAATTGTCATCAATGGTAAAGTCTCCGGAATTATGGGAGTTCTTCACCCCGAAGTAATTACTAATTTTGACCTAGTACAGCCCTGTTCTGCACTCGAACTTTCACTCCAATCTCTTCTATCAATCGATTCCAATCATTGATTATAGAAATTAAAGCCTTCTTTTGACTAAATTATTGCAATTTTTATCATTAATTTAATATTTTATACGAATTACACGATAACTGAATGTTATAACTTATAATAAAGATATGATATAAGAGGTGTATAACCATTACATGTGTTAAATCACCGGTCGTTACACCTTTTAAAGGAAGGCTCCAATTCTTATCTACGTATGAGTTTCTTAAGAAAAGAAATGCATTAGATTTGACAAATATAGACACAAATCTGCTTTAAGCTTCAAAATATGTAGACTCCTATATTCAAGGTTGGACATAGGGGAGTGTACTTGCGGACTAACCCCCTGAAGTCTTAGATTTTTTAAAATACCCCTCTCCCTGTGGTGTTGGGGACATTAATATTACATCTATGGACAAACACTGGTCTGTCGAGGTTTCCAATGGGAGAATATTTTGGGTAATAATACCCTCCTAAAGTTCGAGTTGGATGGTTAACCCTTTAACCCCCATTAATTGAAGAATTACCAAATATATTCTTATTTTATGATCTATGAAATAATAAATGTTAGTATACCTTAATCTGGAACATCAGTGAAAAGCATATTTTTAGGTTTTAGTCTTAATGTTCATTTAACCACCGCAACAATTTTTAACATATTTATTGTTCCAGATGTCTAGGTTAGTTTTTTTTTAAAAAAAAGTATTGACTACATTATGGAAAATTCAGATGATTTTTCGAGAAATTCTTAGGAAATTTAATGAAGAATTTAATCATCGTTTTGATGGAATCAACTCTTAATGTCTAACATTTTAGTTTTTATCATTGGCTTACAATTATCACAACTGTAGGGATATTTCAATCTTACGAATATCTTTTAAATATGAAAACTTTATAAAAATATATAATTTTTGTGCTCTTTTATAGGAATTATTTGAAAAAAGAGTATAATTAGACCAAGGGCAAAACATCTGAAAGTGTCTATGAATGGTGTGAATGCAATTCAACCGGTAGTTCAGTCATAAGTTGTAACATAACTATTGCAGATATCGATCGATTCCACCGTTCACTCAGTCTCTGTCCGTATTTTATTTCTCGCGTCAAAGCGAGAGTGAGAGAGAAAGAGAGAGAAGGAGAGAGAGAGAGAAGGAGAGAGAGAGAGAGAAGGAGAGAGTGAGAGAGAGAGATTTGATGTTCTCTTCAAGGAGTATGAGCCACAAATTCAGTCTATTCTTTTCAATCATACATTTATAATATGAACGCTTTTATTGATTCTTGAATTCAATGGTTGTCCGAAATATAATGTTCCAAATAATCTGTGCTTAACATATGTCGAGTCAATTTCATTTCTTACCCCTAAACCAATTCATTTGATTCATAATTTGAAACAATTGTTAAAATGTCCTTTTAATGTGATTTGGAGAGAGAAACCATTACTGCAATTAAAGTGAGTTTCTATTCATTATATAATAAGTTTTTGTCATTTATTTATTTATACAAAATTTTTAGAAATTTAGTAGTTTTAGTTCAATGACTAACTTATTAATTATTCACTTACATGTGTATAGTCATTGGTATTGTCAGGGTGAATCATACTCTGATTCTTGAAACGATGCTTGCAGTGAAGAGCTTTTACCCCTTAATATATTGTGAATTAGGAATACTGATTGAGGAATCCTAATGTCATTCTCTTGAATTGAATTCTCCATAATTTCTCTTTTAAGACATTTCTAATTTTATTCAGATTTTGATCATCTATTAAGTGGACAATAGTTAAGATGTCATCAGTCAAAGTTGCAGTTCGTGTCCGACCCTTCAATAATCGCGAGTATAGCTATAATTGCAAAAATATAATCTCAATGAGTGGTCAAACAACAAGTAATTACTTATAATTAGTTTACAATCAAATCAATGGTTTAATTGTTTATTCAATTGATAGCAATATTGAACCCAAAAGTGTCTGATTCTTATAAGACATTCACATTTGACTACTCTTATTGGTCTCACGATTCCTCTGATCCCAATTATGCCGATCAAGAAGTTGTCTATCGAGACATCGGCGAAGAGATGTTAGCACATGCTTTCGAAGGATATAATGTGTGTATCTTTGCTTATGGACAGACGGGAGGGGGTAAAAGCTATACTATGATGGGAAAGCAAGACGACGAGGGTATCATTCCTCACATCTGCAAAGACTTATTCAATCGGATCCAAATCGACGACAACAGTGAGACCATGTATTCGGTGGAAGTGTCTTATATGGAGATATATTGCGAACGCGTCAGAGATTTATTAAATCCTAAAAATAAAGGTTCGCTAAGAGTTCGAGAACATCCTGTACTCGGCCCCTATGTGGAAGATCTTTCCAAACTAGCTGTCACTTCATATGAAGACATAAGAGATATCATGGATGAGGGGAATAAAGCAAGGTAGTCAAATCTTTATTTAATACTTGGTTTTACCATGTTACATTTGCATTAGAACTGTTGCCTCAACAAATATGAACGAAACGAGTAGTCGATCCCACGCTGTCTTCACCATAATATTCACTCAGTTACGAGAGGACAGAATGTCTGGACTAACGAGTGAGAGACTCAGCAAAATATCTTTAGTTGATCTAGCAGGTATTTCATCAGTTGCTGTCAAATTATTTCATTAAGCTGAATGGTTACAGGGTCAGAAAGGGCTGATGCCACTGGTGCTCAAGGAACACGTCTTAAAGAAGGTCTGAGATTTTGATTTATTTAATAATTTAATACTCTATTTGTTTGTCTCAATGTTTGTCTCAATTTAGGCGCAAATATAAATAAATCGCTGACAACACTCGGAAAAGTGATTTCAGCCCTCGCAGAAGTGGTACTTATTTGCCATTCTTTTAATTCCAAGATTAATTCAAATTTTCTATTTTTTCTCATCTAAACAATGGATCAGTCGGTTTGTGAATAAAATTATTTATAATCTTGTTAAATTTATTCTGTATACACTGACTGTACTGATAGCCATACAATAGGATTAATGAGATATTTGCTGTCCTATAGACTAATAAAAGGGATGGTCTGAAGCTCAAGGGGGGATAGTTTTTCCAAAAAAGTTTAAAAACACGT
>JAQIWF010000584.1:0-17342 GCA_034694965.1 Ceratozetes gracilis
GAGCCAAATTTGTTGAACAAGCTATAACGTGAAGGCATCTAGCAAATTTCCCGTTGTCATCCTACTTGTCAAGTGTTTAATAGTGAAAATGAGACACATTTTAGTCAACAGTTTAGAGATTTTAAAACATTTATATTATTAAGAATTTCAATAAAAAGTTTCATTTCTTGGAAATGCAATGAATTGTTGGCAAAAATGATTTGAAATAGAATTGCATTAATTGACAAAACAATGATTTATGAGATATGAGTCTAAATGTGATTCGTTTGGATATAAACGAAGTAATATTTATAATATATTTACTATTATTTGATGAAAAGTCTATATTATGAGTCAATTATTCAAAATTAATAAAATAATTTGTAAATTACTTAATATATAATTTATAACATAGTCTTTACGTCTAATAAATAATCAATGGATGGGTCGGCCATCAAAACAAGTCAACTCAGATTTGCTGTCCCTGTACTACGAGTTCAGAGTTGTTCTCATTTGTCGACTCATTGATCGCCAAATCTGTTTGTTCTGAGTCGAGGGCCATATCATTGTGAGCGACAATGAGTGGCGAGTCTTCACTTTGTTGTGTTTGATTCACTTTCTTCGCCTGATGTGTCTTCAGGTGTTTAGACAAGTGATCGCTTCTCATAAACCTCTTCAGACATTCCGCGCATTGAAACCGCTTTTCACCTGAAATGCATACAAAAAGTTAATTTCTCCTAATATTCATTTAAAGAGTTCTGTGCGGACCGGTATGTGTTCGACGATGTCGTTGTAATTCATCGGAACGGGTGAAACGTTTACCACAGAAAAGCCAATTACAGACAAAGGGACGTTCACCGGTATGCCATCTGAGGTGTGCCCTTAAATGAGATGTTTTTCCATATACTTTATTACAGCCGGGAATATGACAGATGTGTTGCTTTTTCTTCGTCTCACTATTTCGTCCCTCACCGTCCCTACAGTTGGGACAGGTACAAGCCACCCGTCTCATTTTGCGACCTGTGCCGGCTTCACTTCCTGGTGTTGCCGTGCCGTCAGTGGTCGGAGTAGCTGTGAATGAACCCTGAAGTGAATTTTGAACGGAGACGTTGGCGGGGGCCGACACCAACTGCCACTTTGTCGGGTCATTCGGGTCCTGTTGTATCTGTTGAGTGACAAATTGGGAGGCGTTTGCGATTTGGATGGCCTGCACCGGACTCATAGGTCCCACCTGTTGGCCACCAGTATTGGCCACTATATTCCCCGAAGGGGTTATACTTAAGCTCTGCAAAGCTTGGGGAGAGGCAGATATCACTTGCTGTTGACCTCCCCCTTGTAATTGAATAGTTTGAAGTCCTCCCATTCCCTGCACTTGAATGACATTCTGTCCATTCTGTGACATTCGTAAACCTATTCAACAAAACAATAAACTTATGGTCTGAATGTCATAAAGCGATGTAAGACATACCGCCTAAACCTGAAATGTTTAATGAATTTGAGGGCCAAACGGGCGCTGAAATCAATTGTCCGATTTGTCCGTTCGGGAGCTGAACGTTAGCCAAAACAGTTTGGCCGCCGGTATTGGACGCAACATTTGAGGCCGTACTCTATTTGACACACAATTAGGAAATGTCTGTCAAAACATAATCAGAGAAATACTTGATTTGTTTGATTAGAATTCTGTGATTCAGTTCCCGGTTCCTGTTTTATGGCTGGGGTTTGGCTGTTGTTCTGCTGCTGGACCTGAATCGGAGCCATTTGGACCTTAAATCAATTGAGTCATTAGATAGTAGTGGGAAAGGGATGGAATACCTGCTGCATCTGAGGAACGACTTGTGCGGTCAAGTGCTGAATATTGCCGGCATTGAGTGATTGGAGCGCCTGAATCGGTAAATGAATGGTTTGGAGAATTGTCTGTCCGTTTTGCGTAGATATCGCCTGAACTGGAATTGTTTGTTGGACTGGTAGTTGTATGGTCTGAACGACATTCCCCTGTCGTACGGCAACAGTCTGTCCACCGGAGAACTGTCCCAATGAGACATTTCCGATACCGGGTATGAAAACTGTCTGTTGTGCCGACTGTTGGGTCTGTTGAGTGCTCTGTTGTCTGACAACTGTCTGATTGGGTGACGACAAGAGCTGATTGCCCGACAATTGGATTGCCTGTTGAGTGCCAGGAATAAAGATGGCCTCCTGTCCATCAATCTGGAGCTGTTGCGGCTGAAGAATGCTATAAATGCCAGCATTTGTATGCGCCGACTGTGAGAATATCTGATTGGATAAGGCGTTCGGGTTATGGTTAGCCACAGATGTGATGCTTTTAATAGGAGTTCCGACTGAGGCGGCGCTGCTAACGGCAGACACAACCTGTGGATTGAGTTGAGTGACAGTGCCGTCAGGATTAAGTACTCCGAGCGTCTGTCCCGCCTGGACGGGTATCAACTGTGCAAAGTCTGACGCCTGAATCACTTGATTCTGACCGACAAGCTTTACAGTAGTGGTGGCGGCGTTGGGCTGACCGCTCCCTTCCGAGAGTTCAGAGGGCGACCCTATTTTAGAGCAGGTGGCCGCTAATAAAGCTAAAGGAGAAGCCGCTAATTGTTGTTTGCTGTTTGTGCCCGACGTCTGACCGCTCTGTTGACTCTGAGATTGACTTTGATTTTGCGAAGACTCCTATCAGTTAAGGCAAAGGCGGGGTTAGAATACATGGGCTCACAATATATATAGAGGGCTGGCAATGGGATGGTATAACACTGTGCGCTGTGGGCATACCGTCGGGTCAGACACCACAACACCAATACTGCCTTTTAGGAGGAGAACATGGCTTCACGTGTGCCTACTCTCCAACTCTTACATCATCTGATGTCATGACAGACATTGAATGCCATCAGAAGAGCACTCATTGCCTCTCATTACACATGTTATGCAATTAGTCGTGTCCTCCAAACCCCTGACCTATTGGTTAGTATTGGTTAGCATGAGATCAATGCAATTAAAACCGCTTTCAATCATAACTCAAATCACTTCTAAACATATAAAACAATTTAAATCTCTGTTTATTCCGCTATTAATTCACATTTAAGACATTTTATGCCTTATTTTGAAACTCAAAATCAATTTAAGTGTTTTGTAACTCATTTTCAAATTAATTATAAGTTTGGAAAAAGTTTTGAAAACTTTGTGTTCAATACCTGATTGTCATCGACGGCAAAGTCGTCGACCGATTGGTTACCATTAGTTGTATTACTCATTACAATACAAGACAAACAAAAAACACTTTTCTCTCCACTTATCACAAAATATTTAATAATTTTATAATTAAACTGAAAATTAATTAAAAGAAAAACAAAAGTTAAGTAAATAAAAGGATAATTATATTCTTGAAAAGTGTTGGAATAATATTAATGTGTCTTATCGTGTGTGGAGTCAGTCTATGTCTCCTCCTGTGTACCTGAATATGTCGTTTGGCCCACAAAGAGGACGACTTAGGGCTGAACACAACAGCCATTTGCACACATTGTGCCGACACACCAAACAGTCCCATTAGGGTCACCACATCCACCACTCACACAACCATTTAGAGAAACCCCTCTTATCATTAAATAAATACTTTTTTCTCATTTTAATTGTAATTTCAATTGAGATCTAATACTTAATTGCAATTAATATATAATAAATGAGACGAAGTAAAGAAATGGCATAACTGGCGGACTAATACTGCACACAGTTATTGATGTGCTGTTGGGTTAGTCTAACGATTAGTGACTCTTCTCTACCAAACCCAACGCCAATACCATTCGCCAAAAAAGTTTCCCCCCTTTACTCAAAACTCTTTAATTTGACCACAAATTCATTCAAATATTTGACAATTTAAACAAATTAAACAAATTTTAAGAAATAGACGGCATTTGAGCTCATTTTCCAACACTTTTTACATTCAATTAAAGGCATATCTTTTGAATTGATATCAAATAAATGAAAAATATTTATAATATAACGAAAAAAACACTAAAAAACAAAAAGAAATGGATTTTGGAGACAATCAAATGAATTAAATGAATAGGATTTCTAATTAAAGCCTAATATATGTAATGAAAGTGTAGTGCTTTGCCCTCCTATTCCTCATAAGACGTGGCGGTCAGTAAGCAGTGGCATAACTGTTACCACCATTGGGTACAACCTCTTAAGGCTGGAGGCGTTTCAATAGGAATTATAATATGGCAATCGTCGGGTCCTTTCCTGTGGCAGAGTGTGGCCACACGTACTGACACACCCTTCCCATTAAGATCTGAACAGAATTTTGTCAAAACACATGCACTCAAATCACTACTCATCTGATGTTAGTTTGGCTCAAAACACATCAAAACATTAATTGTTAACTCATTTCAACATAAATTAAATGCTAACCAATTGTCTCATTATTTCTAATATTAAGTCAATAATTGAATTGAATGTAAATAAAAGAGTGAATCAAAGTATGGATCAAAGTATGAATCAATGGTTTACCTTATGATCCGTTGACATAATTAACATAATTGTAAATACATTTTCATTTCTTCGGATTAATCGCTTCTAAAGTCAATTCAGTGAAATGTTATTCAATTAAATGGATTTAAGTGTTATTAATGAGAATATCGGCGAAATGTGAATAAGTGTTGAGTCGAGCACTACTCAGAAACAGTTATCCAAACCAATGGATCACAAGAAGAGAGTGTCAGTCAGTGTTGAGCAGTATTTTGAGGCCAAGAGAGTCAAACGAGCCCTCAATTCATGCATTTATAGCACAAAACACTTTTATTTGCAAATATTGTTTCATTCAATTCCTTAGTCTTTTCTAATCACAAATTAAATCCATTTTATAATAATTGTCTCAATTATATGACAATTGTTATCATTTAAACATATTTAATGTCACTATCAATACATTCCTCTTAAATACTTCCAACCATTTATTAAACCAATTGGTTCTTCAGATAAACAAATATTGGGATACATATATATATATAGCTTGATGAATAGATTGGTCAATTAAATAATACAATGTAAACTACTAGTTAATCTAATTACCCCTAACCAAATTTAGTTAATTCTTAATTGTATTGTCGGCTAATTAATGCCATTTAGTCTTATTTGTCACTCATTTGTCATTCATTGGATATATAGTTATGACAATCGCCACGAAATGTGTTATTCACTTAGATTTGAGTCTAAATGCAAATCAAATAAAAGGTCTTTAATTGAAATGAATAATCAAATTAAAAATCAATCAAAAAAAATGGTTACAATCTTTGACACCAGATGTCAATCAGTCCTCCAATAGATTTGATGATAGAAACCCTTCGTATATATCGTATGGAAATAAGGAGTGGAGTGAGAGGTAGGGTTTGAGAGCATATATCGGACGTAATTTTTGTTGAGTTGTTTTGTTAGTTTAAACCTCACGTGGAGTTCAATCCATTTAAATGTGACCACAATTTCATATTTCTATTAAATTATGGATTGTTTTGAAGACATCATTAAAACTAATAATAATTTCGATAAAACTTTGAATACAATTATTAGTCGTTTTAGTAAAACAAATGACTCGAAGATATTGGTCACCGAAAGTCCAAATTTGGCCGCAAATTACCAATTGATTAATGGTTTGACTCCACTCGAGAGCTGGTCTTTCCCTCAATTGAATTGTCTTTCGTTTCCATTGATCACCAGTAAAGATATAAGTGATGGAAATGAATGTGTGTATGCTGTCCAAGAACCCAATTCATTGACCAAATGGTCATTTGGTGATCAGAAGAGAAGACTCGAAAGACATATCTTCAACACTTCTCTAAAGATCGCGGCTTTGGTTGGATTCGATAACAGAAGTGTTGACAGAGGGTATGTCCAACCGGTTGTCGTCTATGAGAATGGCTTTTGTCAGACCATTTCCTCTGCAATCAACACAAAAACTGAAGAAAATAAACAAAGAATTATATCCGAAGACGAATCGATTCAATTCATCGATGGTTTTGTGGATAAGAAGAAGTCCAATGATTTTCGATATATTTATTTAATTACTAAAAGCAAGACTTCAACCGATAATACGATAGAAAATGTCTATAAATTGAAAATTAGTGTCAAAGCAGATGTAATAGTGAAGAGTGTGCGCCAATCAGTGGTCAACCGATACAATAATTGGTCTCTTTGTCATAAAACAGCCACCATTTGGGCCGTCAGTCGACTTAACCAGGAATTCGTTGTCTTTTCATTGAATGGCAAAACTGAAACTCAATTTTTAAATCTTAAGAAGAGTTCAATTGAGTCGCTCTACAGTTTGGGCACAACAAGCATTGGAAGTGTTTGTCTTATCGGCAAAACTAAAGACAAACACTTCTCAATAGAATTATGGGAATCGAAATATGGCTCAAAGTTGGGCCAAATGGCTCTGCCTTATGAGCCCCTCATTAATGATTGCAAAGTTATCGATAACTCAATTTTTATCACTTGTTTTAAAGGCATAGTTTTGGTTCCCATCAAAACCCAAACCATTTCGTTATCACAAATCGTTGGCAAAAACCAAAATAAGGAATCAGTTCTCGACTCAGATGTTATGAAACAATTAAATCAAATTTGTATTGACTTAAAAGCTGACCAATCAATCGATGAGATAAACGAAAGCTTTGCAGATATTACCCGACATATGAGCGGTAATATACCCGAAGAAATGATTCTCAAGCTTTTGACTGTTTGCTCACAAAAGTTAACCCAAAATAATAGTTTGAAATTGTTTTTCGAGAAATTGGTTTGCCTTCCATTCAATGAGCTGTTTATGGTCTGTAAACTAAAGTCATCTAAACTGACATTTCCCCAAATCCTCTCTATATTGATGTCATTGACAGAATTGTTGCCATCGAGTAATTGTGCGATCATTGACTGGATCTCTATTCTTATTGACTCAAATATCAATCAGTTTATTATGAATCCAAATGAAGACACCATTAAAGTTATCGAACAAATTCACCTCAAAATCGATAATTTTGGCCAATTTTGTGAACAATTAGGTCAAACAAAAACCTTTTTCGAAATTATTTTATCGAAAAAATTGAATAAAAGTGTTTCCAAATGTAGTGCAGGTCTTATCAAACCAGAGAGAGGACAGTATTGTATTGAAAAATTGAGATTTTGATTGAATTCATTTAATTTGTAACCAAAATTGAAAATAAAATCACTTTAAGACTATTTTTTCTTTGCTTTATCTGAGAGTCCGGCGCCGGCATTAAATTTGAAGAGAATGATGTCTCCGTCGTCGACCACATAATTCCTTCCCTGTTGTCTGTACTTTCCGGCCGACTATAAGACAAATGAGAGTAATTTGTGGAGAAAGTGGTCAAAGGGTTACTTTGCAGGCGGCCTCTGATCCCTCCTCTTTGAAGTCCTCGTATTTCATGACCTCAGCCATAATGAATCCCTTCTCGAAGTCGGTGTGTATGCGTCCGGCGGCCTGAGGCGCTCGCGTCCCTCTCTGTACAGATATACATATATTTGGCTCAATATTTGCATACATTTGGCACATAATTAATGCAATACTTGTATAGTCCACGCTTTGACCTCATCTTTGCCCGAAGTGAAGAAGTACTGGAGTTGTAGTGCTTTGTAACCCGTGGTTATTATTCTGTCCAATGCACTGAATGTTCGAATAATAGGTAAGATATGAAATCAATTCATGAAATAAATAATAATATAATAAAAATCAAATAATATATAATCGAAGAAAAACTATTCAACAAAATTGTTGTGAAAACGATAAATATTTGGGAAAATCTTATCACAAATTCACGTCTTTTCTAATGATATACTTTAAAAGTTAGATAATTATAGATTTGGTTGTATTTGACTTTTAAAATATAAGTTTAAGTAGAATTCAATAAACAATTTTAAATCAATAAAATCTGTTAAAGAATGGACTCAAAGAAAAACAAAAATGAATTCTAGTTTTTGGGATCAAATTATATTCTAAAGAACTAAAGAAGTGATAAATAAATTACTTATTTTAGATCACGTTTTCGATCATACGATTGGATTCAACGCAAGAATAAAAGCAATCAAATGCTATAAAAGTCTGAACGCGTTTTTGGTTCAAAATCCATAGAAACTTAACTCGAAGTGAAACTAAGCCTTAATTATAGGGTAAGAGTTGAGTAGAGCAGCGAAAAGAGCAGTAAATCACTGGTCCGTCAGAGCCGGTCGTTGGCGGAAACGCAGTCAGAATTGCATCGATCGCTCAAATAAGGCATTAGACTTATACCAGAAAATCGGTAAAAAGCAGTTCAGATCTGAACCAAAGCGACCGAAAGAACTCTTTTTGAGACCACTTATCAGATATTTCACGTCTCAAAGAATTCGAGAATTTCTTCTTTCGATTCTTTAATTATCACAAACAGTGGAGCGTCGGAGCGGTCAAGAAGTGATGATTACAGACTTAATCATAAACCAGTTCTCTATAATTATCGATAAAACATTCATTCTTTTATTGGGAAGGATGTAAGTGCTAAGGGATGTCAGAGTGAGGGCGTCTCACATATGCCCTCTCTTTTGTTTTTATCTCAGAAAACGGTATTCAACTCTTTGTCTCAAATAATCTCAATTCATATTCAAAGTATTTGTGGTTAGTTTTGCCTCAAATAAAAAATAAAGAAATCGTTTTGTTGGGCTTAGAGCTGATCCGAGCTTAGAGTCCGGAAAATGTATTCACGGAATCATTTGGAAAATAAGTGAAATACAGTTGAAGTCAAGTATTAAGAATTTGGATCTAATCTTATTTTGGAGTACGAGTTACTAAAAGGTGTGGCAAAATGCAAAGCAAGCATTGATTTGAACAAAATTATTACTAAACTGAATGACAAGCGTTTATAATAGAGTTAAGTTTGGATAATACACAGATTAGGCGGTCATCTCTTGTCATCTAATCTTTTGAACCAACAGTTAAATGAGTAAAACTGTTCCAAAGCTTAGGATCGCATTATCGCACAGTCAGTGGTGTTATCAATGTATGAATGAATGAATGGACAGATCAGACCATTATTTGCAGCATTTGCTACAATAATAGGCTTTAGGATTAACTTACAATTCACTGAAAATGTGTGACTCGACTGACACAGAATTAAAATCTTAGCACAGAATATACTGAAAATATGCATACTTTCCATTCAATAATAAAGTCGGGAAAAATCATAACATGTGTTATGCAAATCAGATAAGGGAAAGGAATCCACAAATATATTTGCGATGCAATAGAGTTCTCAAATTTTATGTCAACAAAAATCAATAGTTTTGTAATGCACTCAATATTCCGTAAATCAAATGTTCTGTACCTCAACCCCCCTCTCAATGCAATTTCGACCAAATGAAATGATTAAGGTATTCACTCCATTTCTTTCAAAAATCTCTATAACACTATTATATACCTTGATCAATTTAGGGTGTAGTGACTGCTGACAGATATAATTGATAAAAGAAGTGTTTCCATACCTCTGTGTCTTATTCTCTTCGAGAAACCTCTGTTTATCTTCAGGACTCATAGAAACGAATTTGTTTTCGAGAATACCACTAAATGGTATGACTGCAGCCCCGGAATCATTGGAGTCAATCCATTCTTTCATTTTGATGAGCCTTTGAACAAATATAATCAAATAATTGGCAAAACAAAGAAATTATGTTTCAAATGACTCATTGGTTGACACTTTGATCTAAACGGGAGCAGAGCTCTGACACTCATTAGAGGCTCATTATTTGGAAACATGACTCGGAATGCAGTGCCGGTCATATGCCAAACAATATTAAAGTTAGGATAACAAGAGGTCTATTTAATACCCGATGGAGTTCTCCAATAACTGAAACAGAGATTCATTAGAGAATGCAATCACTGAGTGAACAGATGTCTAACTCTATTCCTCTATCAACTAAAAAGGGGTTTCAAATCTAATCCAGAGATGGCTAAATACCCCCCGGTATTGGACAACCTATTGTCTTTCTATAAAAATGTTAAAGATTTTGGAGTTAAATGGGATATTTAATTGGACTCCCCATTGGCCATCCCTGATCAAATCAGAAATAATTAATGTAATTATAGCTAATAACAGAGAAATGCTAATAAGTTCAATGACTGACCACTTGTTCTTTTTGCGAATGTAGTCCTTTTCAGACAAATTAATCAAATATATCATAGGTTTTGACGTCAGAAACAGATATTTGTTTAAAACTTCGATCTGAAAAAATTAAATTATAAGCAAATTAAATGTAAATGTGGTTCGAGGAGAACCTCCGCCAGATTCCAATCGGCAAATCGGATGTGTTTCTTCTCATCCACTACTAATTGCTTTATTTTACATAAAATCTCCTAAAAATGCATAGAATGTAATGAAATGTCAATAGAAGAGTGGAATGGACTGACATATTCTGCTTTGTCTTTTTTGTCTCCTCGCAGAACAGTCTTTCCGAGTTTGTCCACTACTGCCAGCAGTTGTTCCTCGTCTTTGAGCCGCAATTCTTCATTTATGATTTCAATATCTCTGACAGGATTGACATCTCCCTCGACATGAATCACATTGTCGTCTTCGAAAGCCCCTAAACATAGCACAGAATCCAATTAAATGACGACTAATTTGAAGAATGTCTTTAATGGACTAAAATGTGTAAACAATGCAATGAAAAGCGGATGCAATTAATCGATACAATTAACAAAAATGATTAAACCAATCGATCAAAGCTATAATTATTGGATGCTTTTGGCAACACTTATAACATAGAGTTGGATATAATTTAATACACCCTCTCTTGCCTTCCAGTTCTAATCTGACAGAACCTATAATTTCGTGAGCGGACAGTAAGAGATGGATGACATCCAGTTATGTGTGGATCACATCCAACGTAGAAGAGAGCAATCATTTGTTATACTCGTCTCTAATCTCATTTTCAGAGCGTTTGCTTTCAGAGATGTTTTTCGATAAGTAGTGGTAAGTAATGGTCGCATACATTCGGCGGCGATTCAAACGTTACTTTTATGACTAACGCACTAAACGTGTATTTCTTTACTCCAATGCCTTAACTTTCTTCCAAAAAGAAATTTTATTTTTTAAACCAGACTTTACTCGAATGAACGCACTCTTCATTTTTCTTGGATACCCGACTCCACCCATATCTACATATTTTCATTTAAAACAATCAAACATAACAGACACCACTTCATCATTTGTCTGAGAGTGGCCAAGGTCGTTGGGCCATAGCTTTAAGCTCATACACTGGGCTCACAGTTTAAGTATACAACAAATGTCAAAACCCTCTTAACTTGGCTTCAATTCATCAAAAAGATGTTCAAATCAAACTCAAACTCAATTCAATTATTCAAAGCAACCAATTCTTCCCTCAAATCTATTTAATAGAAACGATTGAGAGAAGAGTAGGGCTACAAAAAAAAACCTTTACTCAACAAAAACGGATTTTATTTTAGCACAAATCGAGTAATTATAGAATAAATCTGCGAACCTGTCGGCTCCCTATAGTGAGAGGTGGTTCTGGTCGGCCTCAACTCTAATATCTATGATATTCTGGTGAATATTTCAGTCAATATTGACTGTTATTGCCTTCTATTTGACTCAACACAAGAATAAATACAAAAATTATTATCCAATAAAACACATTACTTATCATTATTTGGATTTAATGACAATTAAAGCAATTTGAATAAGAATTGGATTAAGTGGTAAAACATTGCAATAAAATTGAATTTAATTGAATTTAAATGATTAAAACTCACGACACAAATGAAAGATAGCATCGCAAGCCTTAATATGTGAGAGGAAAGCGTTTCCGAGACCCTGTCCCTCACTGGCGCCTTTGACAAGTCCTGCGATGTCGACCACATTGAGAAATGCGGGAACTTTGCTGTCGAGTAAATAAATTTCAGATTAAATATTAGGTTATTATAAGTATTGATTGGTTTAACACTATAACACTATAAAGGGTCAGTTTAGTGGTGTTAATAACATTTATATTGAGTGAGACCTGAGCTATGGTGGGAATTAGTAGACACTCGAGATTCATATAATATGTTATAAAATGTAATTTTAGTGAAACGAGTCTATCATTTATTATTAGAGTCAAAGAATTTTAAACGTTTTTTTGAGTGGAGAGGAAAACAAACTTCTTTTAGGAGCCAAACCCAAAGACTGGGCCCAGACTTTGAGAGGTCATATAATAAATAATTATTTGACACTTTGGGAGAAAAGGAAAGCAATCGGAGACCGCATTTGTTTGGCTATAATTAAAGTATTCTATTTCTAACACATTATAACAATTAGTCGTTGACTCAAAAGCAATGATTGCAAACAAAAATGTTTGGCACAAAACAAAAATTAATCGACAAAACTGATAGTTAATCAAAAAACTAAGTTTTGCGCCAAAAATAATTAAATGAAATTTGAATCCAATAAAAATGATTGCATAGTCTTAAGCAAAAATTGAAACTTTAGAACCAAATTATAGTTTGCCTTCAGATTAAACATTAATATTGTTTTCTATTATATAATTGGAAAACATGTTAGAGAACTGAATTGCAGAGCAAACCATCTCAGCTCTTAAAAACAGGTCTAGCCTTAAGCAGGGTTGCCCAGGGTGGCCAGTCATCGCCATCAACAATTTTGAATGCCCTCACTTGTGGTAACATTATTGTTGGCATAAATACTACATCTCATGGGGTTTTCATATCATTTTGGTAAACATCCCTCGGCTTGTATCGATTAAGAGCCTGTGCAACCCTGGTCTTGAGGGTGACCAGACTTTCAACGATAAGCAAGAATTATATTCCAATGGCATCAGTTATGGCACGAATCGACCAAAAATAATAGTTATAAACCAAATAATGAGAGCCTAACAGAACTCGAGTATAATTTTCACACTCTTTTAACTAATATTTATTGAAAAATAAAAAATAGTTTTTCTTATTTTGTTAAATAGAATGAAAACATTTTACAAATGTTTGGGTGTTTTGAAAAAGAGATTTCGATGAGTTTGTGAGCTATCACTACATCTAAAAGTGGACGAAATGGGCTCAGTTTGGGAATGATGTGAAAGTGGGGTCACTTCCAATATAACGATAGACATGTTTAATGAGGTTTGGCTCATAAGGGAAGTGCAAAACATGTAAAATATGATGTATTGCGCTGTTTAGTAGATCTCAAGTGAGATATACCATCAAAATTATTTTTCGCTCATAAAATCAGAGACAATGTCGAAGAAGTGATTTATTATTCGCGCACTAATATGGATGACCTCTATTTTGCAATTATACTAATCTTTATTATTTTATCCACCAATAGATCCAGTGTTAGATGATTCACAAAATATTCATTTAATATACTAACTATAGTAAGAGTTCAATATATTAAGAGTTGCAAGAATATCGCGCTTTTAATGTTTGAAGTTTTTTTCATATGAATAGGTTTTCCATAAAAGTAGACCCTTTCCATTGAAAAATGCGGCATTTCAAATAATCGGGCACAATTGGAAAGAGTCCATTATTATCTCGACGGGGGTTTAGTTAAGCAATAAGTGGTGTAAAAAACTAAAAGCGAACGCAAATAACTTTGGCTCTGTTTTTGCCGATATATTGGACAGACATTAATGTTATCAGAGCTGTAATGACAGCCATTAATTACAAAGTTAATAGATGTTAGCAATTAATATACCAACGATTTTGGGGGGAGAGACAGACAGAGGAATGGGTGAAAAAAGAGCGAAATAGAAGCAAAAGCGTTGGGAATCGTCGACACGATCGCAACCAACAAATCGTTAATCATTAGGGCTTTGAATCTTTTGTTTTAATTGCGAACAACTCTTAGAGAGTAGACTATAGACTAAAGTCACGACCAAAGAAAGTGAATCACGACTACAAAACAGCTGCCAATGAGTGCACAGATCACCACTTAATACAAGTTGTGTCGATTCCGGCACTTCTATTGACAGTCACTTTAAGCGCACTTTTATTACAATTATATTTAATTTAAAGTTTGTAATCGTTTTCTAATAGTTTATAAAAATGTAAAAAACAAAGGAATCAATACCTGAGTGGTTCAAAGTATTTGCACAGGTAATCGAATCTGGAGTCCGGGACTGGAACTCGACGTACCTAAACATTGGACAAACTTTCCATTAATTATTTCAATTCAATACAAATTATTTAAGAATTCAAAGAAATTTTTTATTTCAATCGTTTGAATAAAAATTAAGAAAAACTTATGAAATGAAGTAATGAAAGCAATTCTAAGATTGTGTTAATTGTTTGGATGATAATTAAAGCGGGACTTAATGAGTGAATATTTATATAAGTGTTGAGCACTTAATGTAAACATAAATGTTTTACTGATCTCAAGGAAATCCACTCATATTTTGGAGCAATTATTTCATTGAATTTGAGAAAAGATTTTCTCGAAATAATTAAAATCAAATTACATGAAAGAGAGGGAAAGAAATGCTTCTTTGAGGCAACGTTTAGAAGGCAACACATCTTAGGCTCAAACTCTGGAGAAGAAGGTCAGAGCAATTAGAGTGTGCACTGACTGTACTCTGACTGACTCTCTCTCACAAATCAATTCACAAATACTTTATTTGGATTCTCAGGAATTAGTTCTTAGTTAAGCCAAACAACAGATCCCCATAACTAACATTCAAAACTTAGAGGAATGGGATGACATCCCCTCAATGACATCCCTCCTATTAATGTCACTTTTTTACATTAACTCTAATTTCATTAAGAAGTGGAACCAATTCACTCTTTATGGCTAAAACTATCTTTTATCTCAAATATCCCAAAATATGGCACTTTTTCATTGAATTTATTGGTAAAATAAAGTGTAATAATTTTGTGTATATAATAAGCCATTGAATCAATGGATGAGATAATAGAAGAAAACGATTGAGTCATGGAATGGATACTTATTTTCATTCGGATCTATTGTACAAAACGGGAAGTTTTCAGCCGAGGCTTCACTCGATGTCAAGATATTGAAAAATGTCGACTTTCTGTCCGATAAATAATGGTTTGAGTTTAATGTCCTAAAGGACAGAATGAGTGGTCATACCCGACATTAGGCACTCCAACGATCCCTACTTTCAAATTAGTCGATATTCGGCCCAAAAGTACTGACTTTTCTTCTTTAGTCTCCTTTTTTGGTGGCATTGCTTTAAATAAGAGATGACTTCAATCACTACTAATAAACTAATTAACAATAAGTGAAATACAATTAAAATTGAGTCACAATTTGTTTACAATCGGTTTAAAGTACCGGAAAAATGGCTGACTTTGGAGACCACGAGGGCTCAAAACATCGGGTTATGTGTTGACAGCGCATGCGTTCACTACTTAGTCCACTACCAGAGGACTCTTCACACAAATATTCTGACAATCATTTGCAAGAATCTAATTATAAGAATCTCATTGATAATCACCAACTTATTCATTGTCTAATCCTTCCCATCATTTTATTCAAAAAATAGACAATTATTTGACTCTAATGTAAATAACTTCTAAAATGTTTGAGAATTAAATGTTTTTGGTTTTATTTTTGTAATAAATTTGTTTTCTTTAATTTCTGTAATTAATTAGGAATTTATGTTAATTTGAATATAATTTTGAAAATTTTATTTTCGACTAAAAAGTATTTTGCAATAAAAAAGATGAAATACTTTATATATTTGTTAATTAGAGGAATAAAATATTATACGAAAGCTTAGGGTTTATCATAAATTTTGATCAAACATGAGATCATAGACCCGATCAGAGGTGCGACTTCTTATTTGGCTGTTTTGGAGTAAGATAATTGCTAATGGTTGTAATGAAGATAAATATGTCTCTGGGCACTTTGGGCACAACAATTTGCATTGATAAAAGAGCGCCATTGGTTGGCATTGGTTCGCATCACAAGTGAAATCAGCCTTCAATATACTGTTCCCTCTGAAGACTGTTCTGTATATGAGCTAAACTTTACATATATGTGGCATAACATAACATTTATGTGTAATTTTCGTAGTATTTACAGAGGATAGCAGTCACTATTGCAGGTGTTCCTCATGGGTCGGACCATAGACTGGGAGAAACTACTCACTTATGAATGCTGTCATCCGGAAAACGGGTGGGACTTGAAGACTATCAGCACTAGTAATAGTCGATTTGTGCCTCGACTAAAATGTGCGCATTTCGTACTCTTTTATATCAATTGATGTTAAGTTAAGAAAAGATTATTTGAAGTCATCTTTTGCTTGAATAATGTGCTTTTCGACCGCTTTATAAGACAATTGATTTATTTATTGCCCACTTCTATGAATGTCTCCTCTAATGTGTAATCATTTGTGTAATAAAATTCTATTCAATTGTTTGATTCATTAAAACCAAATCTTCGTCTGTTTTGCAGACTATAAACTTATAATTGAAGAAAACTTTTGTTGAGTTAATGTTCGTAATTATTGCTACTAATGAGGCAATTAAAGCATTTACTAAATTAAATAGTCTTCCAGTGAAACAGTTATGAGTTGTGGACCAACACATTCAATAGGCATTCCAATCGTCATTAACTGACGGAAGCAATATCTCAGTTCAAATCTAATTAAACCATTTGTTGTAAACTATTTTTCAATTACTTTAATCACTTAAAAGTAGTCATTCACGCAAACAAACACTTTTTGTGTGACTCCTGACTCCACTCTCGACTGGATTCCAGTGTTTTGCGACTTTACTCACAATTCTTATAAACAGAATCTGTTTTAATAGTCCTTTGAATGTAACGTTTGACTGGATTTAAAATGCAGGTAAGAATTCATTTGCATTACCTCTTTATGTTTACCATATCTACCAAAGCTCTCAAATTATTATAAATGTTTGGAATTTTGTTCATCATTTCAAACAAAATCAAATTTGGGAAAATGATTAATAGACGTGGAGTCAATTATTCAAGAATTTAAGCAGAAATTGGCCGCAAACTCAAAATCTTATAAAAGTTATTACTTTTAAAAGTGAGGTGCAATCCATCTGTTTGTCAATCGGGTGCTCTAATTGGGTTTAATTTCTATTTTAACCTCTTTTACAGTAATTAATTGCCTTATATTTAAGGTTTACTTTTCTCTCTCTTTTTTTTGTTGCAATCAGTTTTATGCAAGAATAGATTGTGTCGCTCATAGTGTGAGGTAATATGAGGCAGAGATCTACTCCTAATCACAGACCATGGTTATTTCTAATTTCATGTGGATAATATATTTATTTTGCAAGCTAACAGTCATATTCAAGCAAATATTCAATGATTGTTAAAACATTTGAAGGTTTCAAATCATTAAGGTTT
>JAQIWF010000585.1:0-17340 GCA_034694965.1 Ceratozetes gracilis
CTGACATTACAAAAAAAGAGCCACAAATAAAATACTGTGCTATGAAATATGCGAATAACTATTCATTTCATACGAAATACATTTGTTAAGCCTATGAATTATAGTTAGATATTCTCATTACCAAAACAGAGCTCAAAAATAAGTGGCTTTAAGCCAATTACAGGTAAAAACAAGAATATTCCACAATTTGTATGAAGTTGTTTTGAGTTTTGTTTTGCTGACTCCAGTATTCCTACAAAACTAGTTATTTGAGCAAAATTTGGATTATTTTGGATCCAATTATTCTGATTTGGAAGTAATAATAAACCTTTGAATCAATGATTCTCTTCGAGCAGACAATATATATGGATGTATATATATTAGATTATTAGAAGAGTTCTCCCCCTAAATATCGCCTAACGATCCGGTGTTGTCTAACATTTGGTGATTGCCTGCGGATCTGTTTAACTATTGTCATCACTAATAGGATTATAGAGTCTGAGAGGGTTTCCATTTCTTTAAATTTTGAAAATAATGTCAATTTTATTAATGGCAGAGTTTGTCTCCAACGCCGGCCATTGTGTTTGTGACACAACTTGAGAGGAGGGAAGAGTCCTATGATTACACTTCACTATACAATAGACTACAAGTGTGTGAAGAGTACTCCAGAAGTTATCCATTTGTATGATTGAATGACTCGTTTTTAATCAAATGTTCTGTTTTTTAATCAGACGTTTTCTGATTGAAAATTCCTGCTTTCGATGACTATTGAAGACTCACTTCACTATTGTTTGATTGCAATGAAAGAAATTGTATTCATTTTTATTTCCGAATTTCCTTTTGGTTATCAAATTCACTAATGAAATGGGGTTTTGATCACTAGATATTGAATTTCCCCATAAATTAAATTTCCATCAAATAAGGCCAAATCTATTAGAATTTAATAGCATTTTAATGACAAAAATATCCGAAATTAAATTTTAATTGAAGAATAACTGCGATTATCGTAACGGATGTCCAAAATGGTAGCAAAACTGAACCAATGAATGAATAGCTGAGCGCTAATGACATGCTTTCAGACCATAATTACGATTAGATATTATTCAAACACTTTATTGTTTGGAAACTCAAAATTCTTATCACTTCACTGATAGCCAAACGGATTGTGTTTTCAGACTTTTGGACAAAAGTTTGTTGAAAAGCATTTTCACAAAAGAGTAGAATATGTTTGTGAATAAAGACATCATTTTCTTCGGTTATACATCCGACGAAAAATACAGTAATTATAGATAAGAATTCATTAAAACTGAACGTATAAATAGAAAATAACAATAAAATCGGTTAAATATATAAGAAATACCATTAGTTGTAACGAGAAAACAGAGTTCATATGAAATTCAATGAAAGCCAATCCTCTATTGGTTTCTTCCACTAAAACGAGAACTTTTTTCTTGTAATCGAAAGGAATTGTTATATAAGTCTGAGATAACAATAGAGTTGTGAAGAAAGAGAACTAAAATAGTATTTAAATAAATGAATCGATTTATTTCGCACTCATTTTTTATTTCTTTGGTATTCAAATTGGTTTTTTGTGCACTTCTAACAACTCTGGCTCTAACACACGAAGAGCACTTCCCTTCCAATAGTAAAGACACCACTCATTCAATTCACTTGAAAGTCAAGATATCTTTCAAATTAAGCTTTATTTAAGAGACTCTTCTATTCATATAATTTACTTTTTATTTTATTACATTAACAACAGTCTGATGTTAAATAAGTTTTGAATCTATGAGTAGTCGTTCCCTTAGTGCCAGCCCTATGTGCTAACTATTCTTGAGGTGAATTGAATTCATTTTCTCTATTCTTATATTTTTGCCTCAATTTCTGTTGCGATTGAACTGAGAGTCAAATAAGACATGAATTATGCATCGATTGAACAGAAGGGAAGACACAACTGATGCCAAACAATAAGTCAAACACACAGTCATTAAATATAGTGATAGAGAGCACAAGATATGCCCGAATGAGAAGAAAAGGCTGACATTTGGCACAACTGTTACCGAATATATTTGACTCAAATGAGAACAAATCCAAACAATTGTTAAAAAACAAAATTCAAATGAAAGTCAAGTAATTTGTGTAATGAGTGTGACTTATGTTTGCAGACCTGAGAGAGTTAGTAATGTCTTCCAATCTAAACATTTTCATTAAGAAATTCAATTTCCAAATGACTTTTAGAGAAATTAATTTAGTTTTTAATTAATTCCTTAAGAGATTTAGATTCAGAAGTCGTACAAAAAAGAGAAACATTTTAATGATAAAAATCAAAGACTAAAAAAATAAGAAAAATGCGAACATTTATAGCATTAAATCTTTTGAATGGAAAGGCATTTGGAGTATAAGAGAAATGCTTTTATAAAAACATCCGTTTACTTGGATTCAGTCTTTTGTTAACTTAATTTTGTCGCTCACTTAAAATGGTTTGTCATTAATATATTTATTTATTTAGTATTTTTCTCATCAAAAACTTAGGCTTTTAGAGGAGGACTCACTTTATTAGATTCGTTGCCATAAATCGGCTGAAAATGGATTAAATGGATAAACGAATTGAGACACAGAAAAGCAAAGGAAGTCTAAATGGGATCTCTTCTCGCATTCAGTGCTGTCGAGAATTCATACTTTATTAGCATTTTAGATGTGAAGGGAAAGGGAGGAAAGACTGGTTAAGATGAGGACTACGCTAAAGACATTATACATTAAAATACATAAGCATTTGTGGGGATTGTGTTTTGGTCTGAATAATAGTGAGAAGAAAACGGGTGCGAAGAGACCCGAAGGCTTTCTGCGCTGCCTCTCAGTTGGTGTGTCTGTGCTTTTAGTAGTCGATTTCAGGCAATATATAAGACGGTTTGCGGAGAGAGAAGTCAAGGAAGCATTAAATTGGTTGCGGTTCGCATCACTGAATTACAGATATGACAATGAATACTAAACTAATGTAAAGCCCATCACAAGCAAAGACACTGTGATTTTCTTATTCATTCTTTAAGAGCACAGACTCTGAGGTCGGTTCCAATTATACAATTTCTTGAGGACTCCAAATGAGATTCCGTTCCAAAGATTAAGTGAGTTATTAATCCCTTTTATTCGTTCACATGAGACACAAGTGTTTAGTAGAGGAATGACTTACAGATCGAACTCGAATTACATTACAATTCATGACTTAAAGTCTGTTTCTCTCCGAAACTTATTATTCAGTTCTTGTTTTTGTCATTCATTCGGCAATAAATTCAAATCAAACATTTCATCCGATAGTCGTCTTTGTTTGACAACTAATTTTGTGCCAAACCTTTATATGAGATAATGAATTACAACAACTTTTGTTTTACACACAACCGACTCCTAAATTGCTATTTGTATTGCAACCAATGCTATGCAGGAGTTCTCTCCTTCTCCCGATCCCTCGTGTCTTATAAATTATATATAAATTCTTGTATTAGTTTTCATACATACAGACAATATGTGGAGGAAATAATTTTTGTGAATTCGATATTTTTCTCTCTTCTATAGTCATATTCTGAGCGAAACACAGGAATAAAATTATGATTTTTGAAAAGACATGAATAATCTGATTGAAGAGAATGTCATTCATTAAAAACTGAATTATTATTTGAATATCGAGTTTCCCCTAATTTTTTCGCTTAGCATTTGTAACATAAAACCCAATTTTGTTTTGTAAAAAGAATTGTCTCCTCATTGTTGACATCATTTTGCTTATTATAATATGAGATATGCACTGAATTTATTAGAGGTCGGACTCTGAACAACAAGTCCTTCACTTAAATCATTCTCAAATAAAATGAAATTCATGTAATGTTTGAATTTTGCACAAAACTGCTAACAAGTCTCGGTTGTGTTCACTACTCATTCATTCCTGTTTTGAGGCAATGTTTGCCGCAAATTAAAATCTGAGAACAAAATTATACCACATTTTAGAGGAATATTTCTCTAATAAAGATATATGAAGAGCACAGTTATCTGTTGCGGGAATATTTGGATTAAAAACTGCTGCAAACTGTGCAAAACAAAGAGGAGAGGGGAGAGTCAGTGATTCATTATCTAATAGGACTGAGTGCTCCTCTCCTACTATAATAATTCAATGCAAACAAAGGTAATACACGAATAATTCCTAATTTGGAATTCAGTGCAAAAGTTTTAGATTCATTTCAACTGCATATTTGAATAAAGGACAGGCGTTCAGAGAATGAGGGTTTTCACACAAATATACTGAAATTAAGCCGCAGTACCGGAAACTTATATAAAACCTTTTTTTACTGTTACGTAAAGCTGTTATATTGATTCACAGCACTCAATGTCGGGTTAGGTTTGACGACTACCATTCAAGAGGACTGGTGCCTCCTATTCCTTTCATTAGCGTTTGACTCCCTCTCCACTTAAAATCTCTATTTTTCATTGTTAATCAAAAATTTCTACTAATATTGAATGAGTGAAAACATTTGTCTTTCATTTAAACAGCCGAATGCCTATGAAAAGACCATGGATGTCTAAAAGGCATTTTCAAATAGTCCTGTTGAGTCAATAAAGAATTAATATTAAAGTAAATTATTTGAAATTAAAATTTTTAATGGTTTGCATTGAAATAAAAGTTTCTGCAAAACATTAAATAAATGAATGTTTGAATTAATGAAATAATTGAATTGAAAGCCTTTGTGTGTAATAACGATAACTAATATTTATTATTAAACATATTATATGAACTCAATTATGATTTATTTAGTTTTCACATCACAAGAAAAATTACCGGAGACTTCACAATTGAAATGACCCGTGAATTTTGTGGCTATTTCTCAAATGACTTTTCCAATACTTCACTGCCATAAATATTTTGCACCGAAAGCAGTAAAAAATTACATTTCATTTTTAGCCCACTTTTAGCCATAGTTTTATTGATTTTCATTCAAACTAAATATGAATTCGATTTTCATTTCAAAAGGAAATACAAATGAAATGTTTTTATTATGTGTTCGTAAAGTGGATCCGATGTTATGAGTAGGACCGGTATGTCGACAAACATTACGGCAAAGAGACATTTCAGGGGGAGTTACTAAACATGTTTCAATCATTTGCTATATTTATTTGAGTTTTTGTTTTTACTTAAAGAACAAACCATTAATGCATTATATATAACATTATGCCATTAAAAGGTGTGTCTATCAAAAGAGCACAAATTGAATTCGTGGATGAACTTTGGCAAAATTATCCTGATAAATATAGAAATAGAGTTAATTACTGAGTTAATAAAGAATGATATGTTTCGGTCATTAAGTGTTTTGCAGAAAATTGTCGAACAAATTATATTCTTTATGTTATGCCATAAGTTATGGCAAAGTTTGCGCAAAAAAACATAAGTCATTGAAAGGAAATACAGAAATAAGAGAAGAATAAACGAGAAAATATGGTATGACTTAAGTGGACATCACATCAGTTGCAGATAAATGTGACACAAACTCATTCGTCATCATATATGGCAGACGTGTCCGAAATTTATACAATTGCTAGACATGAGGCATATGTGCTATACATGTGTAGATCCCTCCTATCGATAGCCTTAAGAAAAACTTTATGCCATAAAAGACAAAAAATATGACAAAAAGTGTTAAGACCATACACTAAGACTTCCCTCATTGAATGCCATATCCTTTTGAATAAACCAAGTGAACAGTAGTTTAATATTTGCAATGAGCTCAGGAGTAACCAAGGGAGTTATTTCAAAGTACCCCTATTAAGTCAAATTATTTAAAAATGGTCAATATTTATATAATTTGATGAATTTAACTGGATTAAATTATAAGTTAACTTACACTCACAATAAATAAGTAATTTAATCAAGTTAAAATTTTAATATACTTTAATACTTTTGCGAAGACACCCCCAGTAATGAAATAATCATAAGTTTATCACTGAGTGATCCAAATCTTAGAGCACAAAGCAATTCATCTTAAATAAAGACGGCTTTTCTTTTGATTCCGTTCTCAGTCTTTGATCAAATCTAAAGCCAAAACAGTTGGGCTTATTGTATAACTTTAATATTAACAGTCTCTCAATGTATGCATTCTCTCTCTTTCTCTCTCACTCTCTCTCTCTCTCTCTCTCTCTCTCTCTCTCCTCCCCTCCCTCTCCTCTTCTTGACTCTAATCCATAGCCACAAGAATCTCTTGCCTTTGATAAATGCTCTGAAGAACGGAAATTACTTTCGTAAGCTTCGGTCCGCCTTTCCTGAATAGTCAGACTTATTGGAAGGCATTCCCCGAATATTCTAAATACTGGAAAAATAATTTTTTCATTCGTTTTCATTCATTCATTGAGTCGTACATTGAGTTCAATCAAATGCAAACAACCAGTGATTGCATTGATTGCAAGGATAGAGAAAGTGAGCCCAAAATCAATGTTAAAGTATAACAAACTTTCACTTATTTCAAGACTCGCCAAAAGACTCTTCGACTCTGTGTTCCGTTCGGTTGTGTGTGCAGTGCCTTCACGACAGCACAGATGTGTCTGTCATTTGCCTGATTTGAGTGAAACGATAGTTGGATGAAATGTTCTCCAATTGATAGCAGTATTGATATTATCATTGATATTCGGTGGACACCCCTCTAGACCTCCAATAAGTAAACAATCGTAAGACTAATGCAAGTCTGTCCTGACGTTTACGGAATAGCTAAACAACAAACACTTGACCGCCAATTGTGCCTAACGTTTGCAAAAACCATTAATTGAAAAGAACTGAACTCTTCATTAGGAATTCAGTTGAGATGTCCGTAGTTTTAGATGCCTTTCCTTATAAGAGCAGTACTACAGCAAAAAAAGAGTCAAAGAAAGGGAGAAATAAATTATATTTATAATCACTAATAAAGTGAGAGGAAAACCATTATTCAATTGATGGCATTTTGCCTGCAATTCAAATATGAAAGTAGTTATTCCCAAAGAATTACTAAAATATATATTTGATATTTTCATCATTGCTTTAGGTTTCGGCAATGGTTTCCGTTTGGAGAGTGTGTCGAGTATACAGAAAATAGAGTTAACCCTAAAAATCAAAATCTCATTTTGAATACAGAAGTGTGAAAACGTATGCGAAGAACAAAAGGCATAAAAAAGGGGTCAATAACTTCATTATGTGATCACAAAGGCTTTCGCTATACTTTGGTCTCCAAATTAATTCTATGCAAAACATAATACTCTTGCAGTCAGTCTCAATGAAATTGATTTTTATTAATAGAAATTTGTTTAACATTCGGCACCAGAAAGGGGTGATTCTCAGCGTTGTATTAATATTATATCAATTGAATGAAAAATTCATTTTTGCGTAAAATCTATTTGAACTTAGATTTCGCATAAATCATAGCAAAAGTCAATCAAACGGAACAACTCATAAGTAGTCATACATTTGTGAATACCATATGAAGTATTGATTATTGTATTAAAGAAATCCTAAATATCAGTCAAATATTTTTTGTGGCGTTTCTATAGATTCTATTCAAAGTAATATTCATATAAATCTGTGCACAATATAAGGGCTAATATCGTATATATGAGTCATAACTTTTTTGAGTTGAATACAAAAAATTAAACGATAATAAGTCTGATTAGTTCAGTCGTGCATTTATTCTGACAAAGTAAGAGCCGTAGACCTGTGCTCTGCACATCACTCAAATTAGTGTCACGACATTGTGATAGCACTATATTTCACACAAAAAAACATTGCGAACGATACGACTCTCTCTCTCTCTCTCTCTCTCCTCTTATTTGACACTAATATTTGAAACAATAGTGGAATAAAAGGTAATGAGTTTATGGGAAGAGATGGGGAGTCGTAGAGGGGATCCAATGTTATACTTATTACGAAACAAATTTTCTTATACTTTACTTACGACTGTCTTTTCTATTGATTACAGAACACAGACTATTACCCGAAGACGTGAATCATTTCCCACAAGACATCTTACGGCCAGTCGTTTGACGCAAACGGTTGACAACACTTAATGTGATTCTCAGGTAAGGCTCAACTCATGGATAAAATCATATTATAGTCAATGAATTGTATGAGAAGTGAAGGACTAAAAGTCATTCCAGAGATTGTGAGTGCAATGCGATAATTATCCGTTTGATTCAAATTATATTCAGTTAATAATGAATGCAAACGTTATTAAATTAGGGAACAGACACACAGCACACCACATACTGTTTGCGCTCATCTATTGCTTCATTACAACATTGGATTAGATTAGAGAACGAGAGAAGAGTCTGATATGTGTGACACTTGTCTCACAATAATTAATCTCAAACACAGAGATAATAATAGTACAAAATAAGTCATTTAGATAAATATGACCAAGATATAATCATTAGAGCTATCGATTCCTTATTCAAATGACTTTTGAATGATTCTCTAATTACTAGAGTTATGAAACTCACGTATTGCTCATCAAAATAATGCCATTTCTTTGCTCTTCTCTACAATACATTCGTATATAACACGAAAAATATATGAATAAATTTAATGCAAAGCTTTCCAAAAAATACCCAGTTCAATAGTTGAATGGCTTTATTCAATGCGAGACAACAACTAAAACAAAGGTTTATTCTGTGCGAAACGAAATTAATTATGCTTTTGGTGTCAAAAACTAATATTTGAAAAAAAAGTTTTAGATTTGAACGAAAAAATTGAATAACAAAAGAAATGATTGTTTATGCCTTCGATTTACATAAATATTAAACCAAATAAACGCAAAATATATTTATGAGTTTGCAATTTATGCCTCGACACGAAAAAGAGACAAAAACTAATTTGTTTTTTCCTTGAGATAAATAATATTTCGGTTTTGTGAGGAATAGGTTTATGAATACAAACATCAATAGATTGGGGACGAGAGGGACAAAAACATCTTATTATTGCATTGAAGGCATCCCTCGATTATCTTTATATTGAGTTTTGAATTTTATCGCCGCTCAGAGTCTTGTTTTGCATTTATTACGTTCACCGATGACTTTGTTTTCATCTAATACTTTGTGCGAAATTGACAGCGAAGTCATCTGCAATGCATTCACTTCTTGTGGTCATTCATTGGTATTCGAGAGCAAAAATATTTCTCAATTTATGATAACACATCTCAGTGGGGGAACGGAGCAAAGGAAAGTGTCGTTTGGAGTAAAGCCCTGTGCCGTATATTAAAGAAGGTTTTCTCAGATCCATGATTATGAAGATTCTTATGTGAGATTTGTGGCCATAACTGATGGATAAGTTAAGCGCCAAATAGTATTAAGAATCTGATGATTGATAGCTAATAATATTCAAACTCATGCACAGACTTAACGACTCAAAAGACTTTATTATCCTTTCCTTCTAAGAAAAGCTAAGTTTTCGTTAGAAAAATGGAAAACTTTCTCTATTTTGCTGCGAATCGAGACTTGGAATAACTTATCCGAAGAGACATTAAAGAGAATTACATTAAAAATTCAATTTTACCCAAAAAATGTAAAATTTAAAACTTTTTTGATTAATTTTTTCGTCGATTTAAATACCATTGAACTGAGAACTATGTGAAAGAGTTTGCATTTTTTGATTTGTTTAGCCGCCAGTCATTGCATACATTAACCCGAAATGGTTTTCAATTTCTTATGTCTTCTATTCTTTAAGAAAGCAAAATATCAGAGCCTTGAAATGGTGTTTGTCTTTTGAATGCCTCGAACTGTTTTCTCACAATTATTTGCAAAACTCAAGTTATGTGACTATCAAAGACACAAATTATTTGATGGAAAAAAGAGAAAAAAGCATAAACAGAGACTTCTATCACATTACGTGAGCGGAGTGTCTAACGAGACATTTAGGGGGACTCCAAATGTCTCATATTTATGGTCGAAAATTGCAAAACATTTTCAAAGTCTCCAAATTTATATCAATAATATAGATAAAGATATAACGAATAGAAACAACAGTAAAGATGTGCCAAAAATATCGATCAAATATTCAGAGAGATCTCAATGTATGGCAGAGAAAGACTTCTGGAGATTAATGTTTGCCAAACACGGAATGCGAGGGCTTTACGTGAGGCGACCCCCAAAAGCGTACAGAATAACTACTAAACCAAAGGAGGACTTCTCGCACACAAAATACTGTACTCAATGTCAGTGAAGAAAAACAACAGATTCTCATGGATTGCATTTTGTGAGGAGAGAGAGAGACTTGGTTTTGATCCAAACTCTTGCAGTAATGATCATTACAATGCTTATGGTGTTAATGTTTGTGCACTTTTGGCAACATTTGCAACATGTTGAGCAAATGGCTACTGATCGCCGGCACCGGCACACCATATTGCACACCCGCCAATATATCTATAAATATATATCAATATAGATATTAGAGAACAGACGGCCAACAAATCCCAACACATTTTTCTTCAAACTATTCTCTTATTTCTCTCATTTATATTGATTACAATATTTTATTATAGACTGTTATATACATCTATGACTGTATATCTATGACAGACTGTATGTATGCTCACAAAATTAACAATTCAATTGTATACCGAATGCACAGTTCATTGGTTCTAGTATTTCATAAATATTACATAAACTCATTCACTCCTAAAGTATATTCACTGCAAACGTATGGCTAATGGACTCTGAATTCTGTTAATAAGAATAGCGATAAAAATAAAAGAGAAAACTGGATAACTCTATCACCAGAAATAAATATCACCATCTCTTTTGAATAAGGGGTTGGAATTGAGCTCAGAATTAAATGTAAATTGTTATCTATGAAAGTTAAGACATTTTGCTTATCTTCTGCACTATTTGCCCACTTATTGAGATTCTTGTTTGAAAAATATCTGCAGAATATCTCCGCAAACATTGAGAATACATTGAATTATATAAATTAAGAATACAGTAATGTTAGGGCTCTTTAGTGTACAGTGTGTTTGATATGCCTCCACTCCCTCTCCTTTCGCCTACAGACTTGTGCCATATCCTCAAAATTTAATGCTGAGGCCATCAGATCACGTATTTTTATGTGCTTAGACCCAAATGGGATTAATCTAAACTATAATATCAGTGAAGGAATTCCTTCACTCAATACAGCCATAGAGCTATCGCTCCACTCATTAAAAGGGGTTTTGTGCGACACAATGAGGGTTTGGTGGGGGAGAGAGTGAAGGCACGCATTGATTTTGCCTTCAAATTAGAGCCTCCATTATTGATGGAATCGAATTAATTCTTGACAGACATTGAATATATGGAAAGCCACCCAAACTTACATTCATTTTACTCTTAAACCATAAATGTTGACAAAAATGGGGGAGAAATCAATTAATTCTCAAATATTTTCAATGCCATCAAATGCTATCTTAAACTCATTTTGATAACAATTTTTGAGTTATATTTCATTTTTCAATTGACTTTAAAAACTTTTTTTTCAATTTTGGAACTCATTTTCAAAAACATATAAATTATTCTCAATTCTCATAAGAAATTTAAAATTAAATTCAATTTAAAGTTTGGAAGTCATGAAGGAAAGGGTATAAAATTGGGAAAATTGTTCGTTTCAGGAGTGAAACAAATATTGATCTGAAATTCATTTACTCCGAAATGAAGGCAAACTTCGGGTACTGTTTATCGTATGCCTATTGTCTCCAAACTTATTAAATTAATTAATCGCTCAAAATCTGTGAGATATTCATTAATCAGAGAACAAAACTTATTTCCAGAGTTAAGGCAATATTGGATGAAGTGATTTATGTGACACCACTTCGTGTTATAGTAGTTGTGATTAAATGTCTCGTTTACTACACTCTCAGTCAACTCAAAGAATGCCTATTCTTCTCAGAGCACAGAATCACATCTTATAGTCGATTCAAAATTGAAGATCATTTTTCTTGACTCTCAAAACAAATAATTAACTCTCGATAGGACTCACAGCAAAGAATACCATTTTTGTCAGTTTATATACAATGCTATCAAACTTGAAGTCCAAATAAGTTATATAACTCTTTAGAGACTCATTAATTCATTTGGAGTTCTCTTCTGGCAATTGATTTGATTAACAATTTCAGACTTAAAGTGCAATTTATTCGCTGTGTTTACTGTCTTTAGTAATACACTGAATGAGTACACAAACAGATGAAAATAATTATACAAATTAAGACATTCCACCGAATAAGTTGTGAAACTTCTACTTTTAAATTGGATTCAAAAAATTATAATTAAATCCTTTTATTCAATCCATTATTAACTTTATTTTTATTAATGTAATACAAATGATTGCTTACAAAAGGTATATTGGAGGGGGGGGGGCAAATCTCCGATCTCAGGGGTGAGGAGGCATTCAGGCAATACCCTCCACTATGGCTAATCCTTAATACCACTATATTTATTACCAAATATTTAACAATAAATTTTTAAAATTATTTATTTTGTTCTTTAAAGTTATGAAAATAAGATATTATCTGAAGAATTGTAATAAATTTAGTAAAGAATTGCAAATTATAGACTAATTTCGTGGATTCTATTAGCCATTAATAGAATAGATAACAAATCTGCTCAAAGAGTTGAGTCGATGTGATTCGAAAGCATTTGAATTCAAACGATTGTTAGTTATCTCATTGAAGAGATTGTAATACAAGAGTCCATTCAAATATCGATGTAATTTCGCCGAACTTATCGGTTGTCCCAATAATGCGACCAAACTATTGAGAACCGAATAAATAGATATGAATTCACAATAATAGTGAGTAATGAGTGGTTTAAAGCGCTCCTCCGGTATTCTCCAATCTTTTACTCCTTTCGCCTCAACTTTGAGACCATCGAAATCACTTCGAGTCACAGATTTTGTGTGTTTGTAATAAATGACTGACAGAACTATCGCTCGAATGAATTCAAAGACTAATTCCTTTAGTTTTGAGTTTAATTTCCAGCATTTGCTGATAAACACAAAGTATTGCCAAAACTCGATTTCTTTTGCTTCAAATTTCAAAGAAAGCAGATCCGACTCCAAACGACTCATCCATTTATCATCAAATCCCAAGATATCGAATATTAATTTCTTTCTGTGTTTAAGACATAGTTCTCTTAATTGGGGCAAAATTGGGAGTTCTTGGTCACCGCCACCACTGATATGTGTTTTCGGTTCGATTTTAATTTCTTTGAAATCATTTCCTACTCTCAAAGTGAGCCAAAGGGGTGTCCTATCATTTCGATTGATTCGCAATAACCCCAATATAAAGCCATATAACTGACAACAGGACGCAATCGTTGACTCCTGAGTAAAGTCTTCAATCAATGGGCTCTTATTTGCAATTTTGTGACCAATGAATGTCAGGAACATTGAGTTCAACTTTGCGTTACAGAAGTAGTCTATGAGAAACCATTTCGGGAGTCGATATTCGGCCACAATTTCTTCAATAGGGATATCGTTTTCTCTAGTTTTGGCCAATTTGTGGTCCAATAGTTCTTTCAAATAACTCTTTCCATTGGTTTCGAAGCTCTTAATCGAAACTCTGAAGATATTTAAGTCGAATTGTTTTCTCTTAAGATAATCTTCGATATAAACAATGGCTTCACGTCTTTCGTAGAAATGATTACTGAGCCAAAAGAGAAGGATTTCCATACGACGCCACCGTTTGTGTCTGAAGTATTGCGAAGCCTTATAGGGAGCTGTAATCAAATCCAATGTTTTGATAATTTCTTCGACATGTGATGATATCTCTTCAAACAACTCATCGAATATTTGTCCATCGATTCCGTCGTTTCCCAGAATTGATCCAAAGATTGGCAGCACTTCTGCTTTTAAACAAATCTGTCTCTCATTAAATAATTGGACCAAATCTCTGACTTTATAGACTTGACATTTGATGTAATATTTCTTTGAGTTATTCAATTGGATGGGGTTTTGCCACTCAAGTGAATCACAGGCAACGACTCCCATATTGATGTCCATTAATGCAAAGTCGCTGTCGTTGGAGATAAGGACACAATTGAGATGATTAGCCAATTGGGCCAAATCGCGGTCGGCGTCCAGTTTTGTTTTGAAACAAATCACTTTCAGTTCTTCCGCCGCAGATTTAAAACACTTTTTCAAGAGTTTTGGACTAATTATGTCTTCTTTGGACACTTTCTTTAGTGGAATCATTGGCGGACTTTTACTCAATTGCTTCGATTTATTAAATTTCTCTTCAAATCTATGCTTTCGATCATCTTTGAGCTGAGGATTGGATCCGCCATCGAAGACAACAATTGGTGTGATTTTACATTTGTCGAGGTTTTCGAAGAATGTTTTGAATAGCTTTCGGTATTCGGTATAATTGCCACCAAATAAGTAGTCGCTGGGGTTTTGGTGACAATACCTTTCATGCAAAGTGTGACTCAAATTACTGCCATCGATGACAACATATGTGTTCATCAATTTGTGCGGATGTCTTAAATTACAGCAATCGGTGATAAATGAACTTAAGTTACGAATTCCCATATTTTTAATCAATTAAATTGTAATCAACTGAAGAGTAAAGTGAAGACAAAAGCGTTTTTATATCGTTTGACAATTGAAGTGATAAATGGTTTGCAAACTATAACTGATTTAAACTATAGTTATATTCTATGGAAACGCGCACTAATTGTTAGCAAATATTAAATCAATACTTCATTTCAAACAATTATTTATTGATATTTATTTGACTTTTTTTTACATTATATTTATTAAAGAGTTTCAAATATTTTTATTGATAGATATTATGATAATTAAACAAAATTAAAATACAATCAAAATTAAAAGATTATATAAAACAAATCAAATGATTCAAATGACTCACTCCTTACAAATAGCACCGATGATAAAGTTAGTGATTGTGTTGAGTCGGTATTCCTTGAAAGGCCACAATTTTACGCGTTTAGCGATCATCTCATTGAATAGTTTGTAATACAGAACACCATTCAAACTGTTATGTAATTCTGATCGAGGGATGGGATCCCCCAACAGAGACATCAGTTTATTAATAATCGAATAAATCGATTGAAATTCGTTGTAATAGTGAGTAATGAATGGTTTTAAGGACTCTTCCGTTAGTCTCCATTCTTCTCCTTCTTTTGATGTCTTGAGTATAACTTTGAGACCATCGAAATCTTTGCAAAGAGACTTATGTCTGTAGTAAATGATTGAGTAAACCATTGCCCGAATGAATTCAAAGTAATAAGATTTGACCCGAGTATTCAATTTCCAGTATTTCATAACAACGAGAAAATACTTCCAAAAGTCGATGTCTTGTCTGTCCATCTTTATTAACAGCAAATCTTCTTCAAAATCAGTGAACCATTTCTCGTCAAATCTTAAGATATCAAACAAAAGTGATTTCCTCTCATTGTCTGATAATTTTCTAATATCGGCCAAAAGCGGGAGTCCTCTGTCGCCACTCGGAGTGTGAGTGATGTGTGTTATCGGCCGAAGAACTCTTTCGTCGACATCATATCCTTTTCTCGTAGTTATGGTAAGAGGTGTCCTATCATTGCCTTTGAGTCTCAATAATCCCAAAAGGATTGCATATAAGGGTTGACTCGAATCATAACAGGACTCGAGTTTGATATCTTCGATAAGTGGCCTCAAATTGAATACTTTTGTGTCAATGAATGTGAAATAAATGGCACCGAAATTGGGTTTCAAGAAGTATTCGTTTAGAAACCATTTCGGTAAACGGGTTTCGCCCACAATCTCATCGATTCTACTTTTAATATCGTTTTCATCGGTTTTCTCTAACTTTGGTTTCAATACGTCTACTAAATAGCATTTCCCTCCCGTTTCGTAACTTTCAATCGAAAGTTTGTAGTCTTTTGAGTCGATTTGCTTTTGATTCAAATATTTTTCGATGAAAGCCTTCGCCTGATTGGCACTAAAGAACTTATGACTTAACCAATAGAGTAATTGATTCATTAGAAGCCATCGATTTTTTCTGACACTCACTTCAAGAGTATCTGAAATATCAGAAGATTCGGAAGAACTCGATTCCTGAGCGATGTATTGATTGCGTATTTCATTGCGAATATCGGTAAACAAATCCTCGAATACTTTGTTGTCGATTCCGTCGTTTCCCATCAAAGTTGCAAAAATGGGTAACATTTCTGGTTTGAGACCAAATTTGTCGACAAAATTGTTGAGACGATAGACTTTGCATTCGATGTAATGGGTTTTGGATTCTTTTGACTTCAGAGGTGTCTCCCATTGGAAGGAATCACAGGTAATGACCCCCTCATTGATTGGCATAATTAGGAAATCGGTATCACTTGAAATGAGTGGACAATTGAGATGATTGGCCAATTTGGCCGTTTCCAGGTCTGCGTCCAAAATGGTTTGAATGCAATGAATATCCAACTCTCGTATAACTGACTTCATTGAGTCACTCAATAGAAAGGGGAAAATAATGTCTTGACTGGGCTTATATGTGGACAGACATTCGGGTGGGTTTTCGCTTATTATCCGGGACTTTGAAAAAGTCTGCTCGAATCGACCCCTTCTGCTCTCTTTGAGATTAGGATTAAGTCCTCCGTCGAAGACAATGATTGGTATTATTTCACATTTCTTTAGATTTAGAAAAAGTTTTGTGAAGAAGAGTCGATAATCGGTATAATTGCCACCAAATAGGAAGTCATTGGGATTTTGTTTGTCCTTAAACTGAATATACAAATAATGCAAGAAATTGCTTCCGTCGACCACAACATAAGTATTAGACAATTGACTCGACTTTCTTAAGCCGTCGATATTACTGACGAATGAACTGAAGTTAGGAATTCCCATATTTACCACAATTTGATAAGACTTTCATTCAAATTATATTTAACTCAATTATACAAAAACTAATCTCCAAAAGGGGTGTGAAATACACCTAAACGTTAAGTTCAATCGACTGACTAATACTTTGCAAAAAGACATAAAATATAATGAAATCAAAGTTCAAAATTACCCTAAACTGCAAATTCAAGGCAAACACGTTATCAAATTATCAAAACAAAAAATATGTTTATTACAAACTTAATGTTCAAAGGATTTTTAAACACTTACCAAGCAATAATTTATAACTAAAGCAAAGTTTAGAACTCTTGTAAATTTCCTAGAAATGAATTAACTTGATATTTAAAAGATTATTATCAAAAATTTACAATATTTAGGTTCCACTGGAGGTGATTATTGCACACTTAATGTGTAATTTTGGCCAAATATGCTTTCATTGCTGAGATAAGAAATTCAGTTTTACTTTCGAAGTCAGTGCATGAAATTTGTCATTAATTTAAACTTTTGATGAG
>JAQIWF010000586.1:0-17332 GCA_034694965.1 Ceratozetes gracilis
ATCCGCCGAATTTTTTAACTTTGTCTCTCACTAATATTCAAGGCAGGGTAGTAGCTAAATGATAGCAGGCTTACCTCAGATTTCACCAGAAGGACTACATAATAAGTGTTGTGTTTTAAACTTGAACATTCCTCCTTAGCTTATCATCATTGGCTTTTACAAGTTTAAATTAAGTTTTAATGGATTTAATGTCAAAACAGTTGATTGACATTAAGTTTCTTTTTATATCTATATTTCGTAAACAATATGTCGTTTATTATTGACTTTAGTCTCAAATGAAAGAGAGTTAAAAATGGAAGTCAAACATATTACTACACTCTTACACACTCTTATAAATTAGGAATCGACCGAATAATAATCGGCACATTTCAAAAGATCCCTGTCCTCAGGGATGTCAATAGGGAAAGGTATTGATGGAATTCCCCCTAAGGTTTTAAAAATCTTAACATTACGTTTATAGAGAATCACAAGAACTGTCGAGGTTTTTAAATCCCAGGGGAGGTTATTTTTTTAACCCACCCCCCCTTGAAAATCAAGTTGGATGGACACCCCTATTAGCCCTTCAAATGAAAATCTTCAAAATAACCTTTCCATCCCTGACTGATCAGAAGTGGGTGTAGTAATTGGAATACCAATCCCTCGGGAGCCCAGCATTTCGAGATGAGTTTGGATATCAATTTTTACATTGATATGAGTGGGTGTCCTATTATGATACTTTACCTGAGCCGGTAGGCAACTCTTCACTTTCAAGAGTTTGGTGACATTTCATTCAAATAGATAAGTGCCATGCTAAAGGCCGACCTTGCTACAATAGAGTTTATCATAGAATCTCTTGGAGTACTTTATCTCAAAAATATAAACAATTATAGAAATGGTGACAAAAATAATCCTCAAATACATTCTATTTTAAATTCTAAGCTTTTGTTAAATTTTAAAGAGGATTCGAAGTGTTCACTGTTATCAAGGTTGTTAATGTTGTCAATGTTGTCAATGTTGTCAATGTTGTCAATGTTGTCAATGTTGTCTAGCTCAACCATCAAACACTCTAAAAACAACTATTTTTAAACTATGGATTCTTAAAAGATGTTTCGCAAAAGATATCTAATTAGAACACACTTTAAAACGTAATTCGTAATTTGAATGACAGCCCCCCCCCCACACAAAGTGTTATTATAACTAACTTTAAACCAGTAATTATAAAATGCTATTCAAAGCCTGTATTATCCGAAACCCCACTATACTAGTATAGTATAGTATAGTATAGTATTAAACATAAATAATTCTTATCTCTCGAATGTATAATAAAAGCAAATATTGGCTCAAACTATGAATTTTTTGTGGAAAATGCTTTGATATAAAAGTTGGTGAAAAGTGAGCCATAAATTAATGCATTTATGAAAACTAACCGTTTAATTATTTTAATCACAACATAACTATGACATGAAACTGTCCAATCTTGCCCATCGATCAGGCTAATTTATGAGACAAACACCAATGGGAGATCAATGCAAGATAACAGCTCTCTCTTTCTCTCTCTCTCTCTCTCTCCCTCCTCTCTCAACTCAATCAAATAAATTAAGTGATTAATAATTTAAAGGATGAGATTCGCAAACATTCCGTTATATTGTGAATGAAAACTATGTATAACCAGAGATGACATACCTTTTATATTATGGTTTGACAGAGAATGTGAGAACAAACCCAACGAGGAATATATGTCATACTTTTGGCGAACTTATTGTCTATTTGAGTTTGACTTCAATTAAGTGACTGAACACACATTTCCCGAATATCTTTGGATTAGAAATAACATAGAATTATAACTTTAGGGGAAGGCATGCATTTAACGGATCTCTGGAATAAAACCAATAATTTAGTCACTAAATTAATGCATTAACCCATCCATACCTCAATCATATCCATTACTCTTCGGAAAAGCAATCAATTGATTATCAAATGTAAGAAATTAACCGATAATTGAATTGTCATTAATATAACCAAAAGTGAAGAAAAATCATTCATTTATTTCAAAAAAACAAATATTTATTTGAAATGTGATTCAAATTCTGTAAAGAATAGCTCAAAGAAGTCTTGCTTTGGGGACCCGAGTGGTGAATCGAGCACGGTTGAACTTCCTGTCAAAACGCACAGGGAGTGGGAATCGGATCTTCGAGTCGTGGAACTGTTTGACATGTGCTCGACGGCACTTATTCGCTGCAATCTCCTCAACGCGAATGATCTGAATGGAGTCGGCTCTGGCTCTGTGTCGGGCGCCCATATCTCGGTCTATATGTTAACAAACAATTAGTGGTCAGACTTCGACTTAACCCTCAATACTTACAACAAGAGGTGACGGCATTGGCCACAGAGATATCCCGATATTCTCTGTACATGTTATGAGTGCCGGTGCGGGAGTTATATCTAAGCCATACCCCGTAGTTCTTGACCCGATCAGCGGGTTTGTCTTCTTGCACTTCTTTGATCTCAACGATCTCTCCGTTCGCTTTCTTCACTTTACGCAGTCTTCGGGTGAAGTACCAGAACCGCGATTTGGCCACAATATGGTCGGGTGCGAAGATTGTCATCCGATAGAGCGGTGGAGTGGGGTTCGCCTTATCCGGCAAATGCCGACCAATGATCCGGTATTGACGTAACTATTGATACAAACCATTAGACTTTCAAATCAAAAATAAATTCAAGGATTTCTTGAGAGAAACCTTTTTGTCCGAATCCTTTGATAGGAAAGCAGTTAAGTATTGAAAGTAGAGTTAAGTCAGAGTTTACTCAATAGATTCAAAACATGAAAAGTGGTCACAAAAACCAAAACATTTTGTGTTTTGAGACAATAATTCAAAGAAAAACAGATATTCAGCCAAATCTATGGCTAACCACAGATCAGTTAAAAGATAATAAGAAGCTAATTGTCATTTATCTTAATTATAATCGAGTAAAAAGTGGTCAAAAAGTACTTACAGTTCCGGAGATCTTCATAATTAGTGTTGAAAAGAGTGATGAAAAGGAAGCGGATATCAGTTGAAGCACACCATAAGTAACACCACTTACACATAAATAACGTCTCCATTTAAAATTGAGTCAATAATCTAATATTTAGTAAATAACATATTTTCTAATTTATCCAGTATTGAGATTAAGTTTAAATGTACCAAGATGCAAACCTTATTAATAAATTCATTATCCTAATAAATGGTATCAAATGTTCATGATTATTGTGGGAAATACTTGATTTAAATACCCAATCAATTTGTCAAAAGTATGGTAACATATGAGACATCTATCGGTTGTAATAATTAGTTTTAATTCTTAACTCTTTGAAGTGATTTTAAATAATAATTTTAATTGACCTGTAAATCAAATGATCATTTAATTGAATTGAGCAAGATGTGTCTGAAAAGTGCAATATAAAATCCAGGGTTAGTTACCAGTCGTTCGGTTAGTTTTTTGCCGAAATTGATTTTTTTTGAAAACAAGTTTAAAATCCTTCAGAAATAAGTCATTGTCTTAAGTGTGGAGAAAAGCCTTCGAAATGTAGTCTTTTTGGGCAATAAAACAATTTTATCCTTCAGTCAAATAAAACCATAAAAAGTATTAAATTTAAGTCAAATTAAATCTCAGCTCAAATGTGGAAAAGTTTTTCATTAGTTTTGTTTCTCTTAAAACTCATTAATTGCGAGCCATTAGAGATCACTGGCTTTGGATGGCATTCCCCGCAACTTATTTTTATTTCCAGATATTTCTTTGTCTGGAATCAGTTGGTGTCCAGTGTTGTCATCACATCTCCTGACACCGGGTGTCGGGTTTGGCACCAGATTTTCAATGAGACAGACTTTGACACAAACCTCACTATAATTCGATACAAACTTTTAAGTGAAGTCTGTTTGGGAGGACTTAACATCAGTTTACTCGATGACAACAAACAATTGTTGGCCACCAAAGTGGTCACAGAAGATATATGGAGTGAGAGGTGTGTCTGCAGACGACAGGATTGGTCTCAACTCATGAAATGCGATCAAATGACACAACAATTCCAACAAATTGATAGTGACTTAAGGTTTAGATTCTTAGCAAAAGTTGTCTTATTTTGTCATAAATTCATTGTTTGCTTCTTCTGCTGATCAGTACATTCAATGATGGCATAGACTTTGATCAGGTTCTGGAAGAAATGAAGAAGAGGTTCGCACCGCACAGAAGATCCTATTCTTTCTGTCACTACCAGATCATTGATAATGAGGTCATTTTGAGAAAAGACTTAATTCTTGTCTAATGAAGAGTTGTTCCAAAGGTTTACAAACAGTGTTATGGAGAATACGTAGGATTCTCTCAATTCATGGATGAATTACTGAAGTCTTTGCTGTCGAAGACATCCCTTCCAGATATGGAATTTGTCTCAAATTTAGGCGATTGGCCTCTAAGTGATAAGCGGACAAAACCCGCACTACCGGTGATCTCGTGGTGCGGTTCCAGTGATTCCAATGATATTGTGATTCCAACCTATGAGTTGACTGAGTCTTCGCTTCAAATGCAGGTCTGAAGAACAGCATAAAAATATGAATTTATGCTAAAAATCTTCATTTATTGCATCGAAGGGTCGGATAACTCTCGACATTCTCTCCGCATTCGGCAAACAATCGATTAAATTCGACGACAAGAAAGATGTGCTGTTCTGGAGGGGAAGGGATTCAAATGAATTTCGTCTAAAACTAGTGAGACTATCGAAGAACAATTCGGATGCAATAAACGCTTCTCTGACCAACTTTTTCTTCTTTCGCGACCAAATGGAAGAATTGGGTCCAAAGTCGCCATACATTTCATTCTTCGACTTTTTTCAGTTCAAATATCAGATGAATATCGACGGAACGGTAGCCGCCTATAGACTCCCATATCTATTGGCCGGCAGTTCTCTAGTTTTAAAACAGGACTCAAAATATTACGAATTTTTCTATAATTTACTTAAACCTGACGTCCATTACATAGGAGTGGACAGAGAACTGAATAATTTGATGGAAATTCTCAACAATTTGAGTGGAAAAGGCGACGAATCAAAGGAAATGATCAAAAATTCCCGTCAATTAGTTTTGGATAACTTATTGCCAGAACACGTCTATTGCTATCACTTTAATCTGTTCTCAAAGTACTCATCACTTCTTCGAACAAAAGTTGAATTAAGGCCTGAAATGACAAAATTATTAAATGAGGAAAATGACTGCAAATGTGAACAAAATATGCCACAAAAAGACGAATTATGACCAAAATAGGTATTAAGTTATTTAAAGAAAAATTCAGTCTTTTATTGACTCAATTTATCATTAAAACAATGAAATTATTGTTAATTTATATCTAATATACAGTTAAAGGGAAGAAAATTAAATTATAAACCATTTTGAGAACACTTATGAGAACTAACGACAAACTGTTGGAAAGCCTTCACATTAACCAATGGGTTAATACAAAGGCGTTTTGAGGATAGCTTTTCATCGTTTAAGAACTCAATCCAGTGATGGATTGTCTTCTTTACGTCAGACAATGTCTGCGAGGCTTTGAACACTTGTTTCACCACCGGTTCGATGTCTTTGTATTGATTGGAGTCGAAGACATTCCTCATAGTCTTTACAGTGGACTTGAAAACTGAGTCCCAAATGTCTTCAATCAGTTTATTGTCAACAGTTTTAAACTTATTGTTCACATAATCGCTATATTTCTTAGATATGTCGGCGTTCAACACATTTAACACTTTGTCGATGTCTATGACCTCAGGACTGCCCAACAGCTGTTCGGTCACGTCCTCGATATGGGCCACACCTTTGGAGTCGATCTCACTTTTAGTGTCTATGAGTTCGATATCAGATTCACTTTCGTCAACAATTCGTTGGTTTTGAGTTTCATTGGAGTTCTGAATACCCAATGAGATGATCAGATGAGGGTATTCCTCAATAGCACTGCGTAATATTTGGCCGTCTTCCCAATAGAGGAACAACACTGGAATGTCGACGTCGTCGTGTCCGTCACCAGACATGGCGAACATCGGCGATGATTTAGAGCTAGTGTTCGGCACATTGTCTATCACTATAAGACCCACAGCGCCAGCCCTCTGCGCATTGCGGGCCTTCTCCACAAACATACAGTCCCCCCTTTCCACCACAGAAATCCTCCCATTCATTCGGGCCGAACTCATTCGCGAACAGCCATTCAATGGGTCTGAGAGCACAACATTGCCGTCGATGGGGTCATCAATATTATTGAGGTCGAGCCCAAACTGAGCGGGACCGGCACTCAACACCATTTTGACCATTAAGTCACTGTCTTTACTCTTAGGCAGTGTGAAGGACACACCTCTCATTTTCTGGTCGTTTTGAAGCATTTGTTGTTTGGAGAGTGCGATCATCTCTTGCATAAAGTGAGTGCCTTCTTCCGCGTCCTCAGAAGATGCGGCGGCGGCGCTGTTGTGCACCAATTGAACCCTTCCGTCGGCCAACACAACAACAGTTATACCCAACTGTTTAACGATATCTAAATGCTCTCTATTTGTGGCCGAAAACTCCGTTGCCTTCAGTTTCGGGAATCGCGACGAACTTCGCGGTCGAAGCGTTGACTTCGGTGTCGAAGACTTACTCGACTTATCGACAAAGTCTTTCATATTTGTGCGGATAGTGTTTCCATAGTCGAGACCATGAAGTTTGCCCAGAATTAGTCGAGTGTTCGGACATTCCCTCATATACTTGTGTTCATCACTATATGTCAAAAATGATTTTCTGTTCATTTCATGAGAACTCTTAACACCAGTTATGTTAAGGTTTGCCAAAGAGAGGGGTAAAAGATGTGCTTCAGTTGTGAAGACATACTCATCCAAATCGAGGTCTATTTCCTCCTTTTTGGCGAACAATAAGTATAAATATTTGAGAGTTTCGGCCAAAACAAACGAATCCATTCGGTCTTCGTGTCCACCCGTTCGCACGTCTTTGACTGAAGCAAAGCCGCACTCGACTCGAGCCAACTCTTGTAGGCTTTCCATCACAGCTCGACCGACTTCGAGGTAGTGGTCATCACCCGTGGCTTTATAAAGGAAGTATGTGCTCTCTATGAACTCAGGTCTGAGGGGGTGGTGCGCCCAATGAACACTGAAGTCTGTAGTGAAAGCTTCGGGAAGAAAGCGGTGTCTTTGCATCACTTGATATAGCATTTCATGGGTTTCAATGGCAGGTTTGAGATCTCCTTTTAGAACTTGAAGGCCGGGCCAGAAGGCCAGCAATGAGTCCATGAAGTTCTTTGCCTGACTGTGAGGTCTATGCATCATCACATCGACGAGGAGTGGCCCCTGACTAACATATTTCATAACTCCGGCGTAATGGCGGTTAAAGCGCTCTAAATAGCTCTCATCGCCTAAAAGTATGTATGCTTTGAGACAATACTCATAATATGAGTCAATGCCAGCGCCCACTCCTGACTCGCGTCGAATCCAATCGCCGGTATGAATGTTAATGACGTTCCCCACTAAGTCTGACTGTCTGTGCCGTTGTCTCCACAGATAGTCCATTGCTTTACGGGCTTTGATCTGAAGACATGACATTAGTATTGAGAAGAGAAAATCAATCCATACCTCGAAGACGGGATCGCCGGTCAGTCGACTTAAGGCAGCGAACTCTAAAATCATGGTTCCGGCACATGAAGTGCAGGTCTCACGGGCTGAGCCCAGGTTTGATGACTTGAGACCATAGCGAAGATTAATCTATAGATTACATGAGAAGAGTATTAGATTGGAGTCACTTATAAAATAAACAAACCCTTGGATGAGGTATTCCTGTGGTTGTATTGAAAGCGGGTAATAATCGATATCCTAAGTCTTTGGCCAGAAGTAGTAGTTGTCCCGAATACCAGTCCATCATTTTATACTTTTCCTGTAGTAGTTCTGAGAGTACGTGAGCGCTAAGAAGACCCCCAACCATACGGATGTTGGTCTCAAAGACAGACACCACAACATCGGTGTCGAACTGAACTTCACGTATGACTCGCGCCACAGACTTCTCAAATTCGGTGTAATTCCCGAATATCTTTGGATTAGAAATGACACCAATTATAGGCTAATGGGATATATAAACAATTGAGATGTCAGACCACAAGTGAGTCCAGTGTATCGACGAGTGTCAGCGAAAAGTTGCCCAAAGCGTCGTCGACATCACCTCTATTGGGCTCAGAGTCGCGATACCGACCCTTACAAGAGAGAGGCATCAACTCATCGGCGGGAAAGGCATACGACATGTAGGAGTCGTAGCCGTGACTAAACATCTCCTTTACCTCATCTCTGCCATCAAATAATCATTTAAACAATGGATTAATTAACTCTTGAGAGCCATACCTGAGTCTTATCCTCTCCTCTTCGGGAAAGCAATCAATTGATTGACAAATGAATAAAACAACTGATAATTGAATTATCAAAACAACTAATTTTGAATTGAATTCATTCATTGATATAAACATATTATATATACTAATAGTGAGGGAAATGTCAAAAATAAAACTATTTTTGTTTAAATAAAAATTTAATAAAAATATAAATTAATTTAAATCTATTTCTTAGACGACTTGTGCTGTCATTCAGATGTCGTTAATATTTGATAATTGCTTTGAAAACTATTCAATGAATTGTTTGCCATAAGTTTGAGTCAAACCTTAATTCAATTCATTTGACAAATGATTACAATTTAAATGAATTAACATTTTGTTAGAAATTAATTGAATTGATGTTAAAATCCCATAATTTTCACAGTTTTTTGATGTTTTGTTATTGAGTTTTGATGTTATACTCAATGTTTACATTCCATGTCATTCAATGACAATACCAACAGTTATGCCATCTATTGATTCACACTTCAATTAACACACAATTAATTAGCTCAATTATTGTACAAGTATTGTCAAGTATTAATTAATAATTTTTCATTCTAGATCAATGTATCCAGATATTCCAAGGACATTTTCTCTTCTTTTCAGAACATATTTATAACTTGCAATTCTTTGAATCTATAAATTTAATGTTAGTAATGCTAATCACTTATTCAATGGTTAAACACAATACATCTGAAAAGCAAACGTTGTTTTTGAGTGCTTTAAAAAATCGCTTTTATTTATAGAGAAGTCATTCATTAAAGATCACAACAAACCAGTATAATACGTGTTCTTATCATGCTCATATTGTACTGCTTGTTGTTATCTCTAATTGACTCTATGGAACGTTAAAATCCTAGATTCTTAGCATTGTATGCATAAAGGGCATATCATCAATGCTTTATTGCTGAGTCTTATGCCTTTAATGCGTTCAATGCTAAGAATCTAGGATTTTAACGTCCCATACAGTCAGTTTTGGATTTGTTTATATTTTTCTCTCAAATGTTAATCATTTAAAAGTGGACTTAAGAGGAATGGCATTCAATACTCGGTATTTGTGTCGTCCAATGGATTGTCTTTACAGACAGGGATTGAGAACTCATTTCAAATTCAGTGGCACTCAAACCAAACAACAGACAACTATTTTGAATAAATTTCTTAATAGAAACCAAAATATTTTGAATAAACTCTTTGAAAATAAACCGAAAATCATTTCCAAGGGATCCCCCGATCGGAGAGAAATAGATTCCAAAGGAGTGGACAAACGACTCATCACCAGAAGAATGAGTGTTTTGAACAAACAATTAATGCATTGTATATCAGATGTGTTGTCCACCGAACAAATCGGTCATATCATACAAACTCTTGAGGTCCGCATCACTCAGGTATACAACTCTTTGTGCTCATCGGTGGCTAATATGTTGTTTTCAAATAATGGTCTAATTTGTGGTACTCTTAGGTAAAAGTTAACCATCGATGCGATTCCGCTAATATTTATTGGGTCTCAAAGTGTGACGAAACAGAAAGAGTTGCCGAAGAATTGGATCAACTAAAAGGAAAACTATGCCAACACCTAACAGAGCGAAATCTGATGCATTCTGTGCCGTGGATTCAATTTGTATTGGATAGCAATGAAAATCACTGTCAAGAAGTAGAGAGAGTTCTTCAGCGCTGCGATTTCGGACCGGACTTCCAGCCGTCGGACTCTACTCTTTTTGAGACGCCGTACGAAGTAATGAGTAAATCCGATAACAAACCGAAGAACAAAACCAATGATAGATTTGAATGCAATCAAAATGTCTATCAATTCTTAAAAATTCAAAAACCAAATGATATGGAAATGAATTGTTTGGGACTCGACTACGAGTCCATAATTAATAGCGTTTTACTCAATCTAAACAAATCCCGGGCACAACACAGGAGTTTTAACGCTGTCGCCGATCCCTTACCCCCACAAGACTGGTCAGCACATCCCAGTGTAAGCTCTAGTAATGAGTCGGAAACCGTATATAACACCGAAGAGAGGATTCAAATAATGAAAAGGTTTTTAATTGAAAACAGAAAAAAGAAGGAAAAGTTGTCGCGAGAAAAGAGACGACAAATTATTTTGAAAGAAATGCAAATCAATACTCATCTGAATCACGCCTTTGATTGCTATCAACAATTAGATGAAGAAATGGAGGATAACTTCCGTCAGGAGACCAGTTTTGAAGAAACCAATGAAGAAACCAATTAATTCAACTCTCATTCAATAGATATTTATTAGTAATTAAATAAAAAGTGAAGATATGCCTCATTTGGTCTCTTCTTCCAAAGTAACAGATCGTATAAAATAGTAATTTTCTATATATATGTTTGAATGCTATCCAATAAAACTATTTTCTGCAAACAATTTATAATCGATTGAAGTGAGAGTTGATTCGCAAATGACTGGAATTTTGGGTTTCGATTCCAGAGTCATGTCATCGATGGTCAGGTGCTGTGAGTCAGCAAACATGAGACTCGTCTGAAAGTTTTCAATTTTGAAATTACAGATCGTTTCCATTGACAGCAATTCATTGTTCGTACAAATAATGGCAAAATTGAGGCCAATTCGACCCGATTTCGGTAATTTAGAGCCAATGATCCAAAAGAGACCGATGTTTTCAAAGCGCAACTGACCAAAAGTAAGGTCTGACCGAATGGGAGTCAACCAACTGCTATCTGATCCGTGTTTGAAGTGAACGTTGAAATGATTTAACTTAAAATGAGTCGAATTTTTCAAATTCAGTGTTAAATGAATTTCATATAAATTTTTTTGTTTTGTTTGAGTTATAGTATAGGTATACGAAAGGAAAGTCTTCGCCGGAACTGAATCTGAGCTGCAATTGTAGTGAATTAAGTGCAGAGGATTTAATTGAAGAGTTGGTCTTATCTCAAGGTTTGACCCGTTTTTAGAGCAATTTGAAGGCAGAACCAAATCAAGTGATTCAACATTTCTCAGCTTAAGAGCTAATATACAGTTTTGGATCAAATGGGAAGAACAATGAGAGGGATCAGTGCTGATCGTCCCGTAAACTAGTTCTTTGTCTCTGTTTCTAGAAATCATTTCATTGATAATGACTTTCAACGAATCGTTTTGTAAATTAATTTCATTTTTAACGGCTTTTCTCTTCATTTTATCGATTGTTTGGAATTTTTGAGAAATCAAAGTACCAAAGGGTGACATCGATGTTAGGAACCATTCAATCCAAGACATACCCTTAAAAATCAGTAGAAAATGTATTCCTTTTATTCAATGTTTTCATTGCATTGATTTACTGATTGGGAGAAACAACTGAGTCATTGAATTTTTGAGTAAATATTTTCACCCCTTTTAAATGTATGATAAAATTGAATGAGCAATCAAGTTTGCACATGATTCATATTTTGTTTGTAAACAAATTTGATTGCTTATTTGATTTTATCGTATATTTAAAAGGTGTGAAAATATTTACTCAAAAATTCTCAAAAAAAATTCAATTACTCAATTTAACATGGCACTCAATAAAGGGGACTCGCAATATTAGAACCATGTTCAAAAAGTGGGGGAGTCTAGAAAGAATGCAGTTGCCACCCCCAATCAGTAAACTGTGTTTTAAAATTATATGAACTCCAGAATATACAATCTGTTATAGAATACGAGTAAGGAGTGTAAGCCCCCCCCTATCATATTTTGGTAGTTTTTACCCCCTCTTGAAATTGGTTTTATTTAATAGGATAGATGGCCCTGAACACGGGAATTTTAGCCATTTTCTCCAATTCTAGTGCAGATGAGCGCTAGACGGCGTCGAAAAAATTACAAATTGAGCAATTTTACCCCTGAGGATACCCTTGCTTTATACAGATCTTAAACTTTCGGGAAAACAAATTGAATATCTGAAACCATTTGGAATGACTAAGTTATTCAAGTATATTAAAAAAAATATCAAGAACAATAAATTTGCTCAAATCAATCACTTTTTAGATGATCAAAGCTATTTTATCTAGATCAGTTAGATATTTACTAGTAAGATACAACTGCTCGCAATTCTATATGAGGATATGGCAGCAAATTTACTAAAATGACCCCTCATATGCTCTAAGAGACCAAAACAACTCTTCATTACCTTTTCAAGAGTGAAATATCTGCTGAGAGTGTGAAGAGTTGTGAAACACTCTGCGATCCCCTTCTGATCGATCAAATCATTAGACTTATTGTCACACAAAGGATAACAACAGAAGAGAAGTCCGTTTTGTTCCATCACAAGGATTGGCCACAACTTTGTCTTATTGTAAGTCAACTCAATTACCGGCAATTGGTTGGACACAAAACACTCAAACTCTGACTCATTCTTCGTATTGATTGCCAAAGAAGTCAATAAGGAATCGATTAATTCTTTATCACATTTGAGACTTATTTTCGGTAAACCCATTATTTGAGCCCTTCTCTCAACGTTCGGGAATTGCCGTAAATAAAGGACTGACCGTAAGTTCAACGATACGATGAAAACATATCGAAATGACATTTCCGCCCACTTTTCACACAAATATTTTGCTTATTATTTAAACTCAATTACTATAACTTGTTTAGCAAACAATCATTTAATTAATGAAACAATCTAGCACAAATCAATTATTATAGATTATTACTGTAATTTATTAATTAATTAATATTTATTTTTTCTTATGTGGTTAAAGTGAGATATTGTGAGATATTGTGAGATATTGTGAGATATTGTGAGATATTGTGAGATATGACAATATTATTGACACTTTAATAGTCAATTCAAATATAGCGTTCACTTATTGCAAGGGAGTAGAGGACCAAACAAGAGGGTCGATATGTGGAGGGCTTTAAATATAGTGACAAATGCAGTTACGCTTTCTTTGAACCACAAAAGCCAAACACATGTCTCACGTGTTTATGTTTATAAACATTTATTAGTTGTTTAACTCATCAATTGATCTAAACTTGCATTCAATTGTCATTTGTTTAAATATATTTCATTCAAATTTTATCCCATTTTAAAGTAAACTCTTAGGAAATGTCAGTTAATTCAAAAAAGCGTGTCTTAGAGAGTAATGTCAGCGATTATATCCCATTAACCTCTGATCCAAACTCCACTTCGACACCAAAGAGTCCAAACATTAGGTCCAAACGGAAGAGACCGAAAAGATATCCAACGATTTACGGCGACCACAAACTCTACCCCAGAGTTGAAAAGGTATTATCTTTTTGGCCTTTAAATTATAGGTTAAATGCCACCCGAGGTCTGTTGATTACAAGAATGTGAGTGCCGTAAAACGTCACATTGATCGGTATAAGTGAGTTGAAGAGAAAGGGTCTCCTTATAACTCACTTATAGCGAGTGGTAACTCACTCTCATTTGGATCCATATAACGAGATGTTGTTAAACGGATTAATGTCCACTAATTTTGGCAATTATTTATAAAATATTTAAATTGTCTCTAAAGAAATGACTTGAATTGAAACTAATTGTTGTTTTAATGCTTTAAATGACTGGTCGTTGCAGTGAATCAGTTATAACAACATCTCGTTATAAGTGGGTGGCTGTCGGAGGGTCTCTATAACTCTGTTATAACGAGATGGCAACGAACACAATTTGCCAAAAGTGGTCAAATTCAATTATACCGAGATCTCGATCAATGTGACGTTATACGGTACTTAGTAGTATCTTAAGCAGCCTTAGAAGGTCATCCACTGTAGGGGGAGAGGGATCCAACCGGTAAAAATTTGCTTAAAATCTAGGGAGTACTGGTGTTATGTAATGGCCATCAAGATAAGCCATTTTGTCCCTAAATATATGTAAAATAACTTTTTTTCGTTTGTATTTACACTGAAAAAATTTTTGTTTTTTCAAATAATACAAAACAATTGGTATTATAAAAGCTGACACAAAACTGTGCTATGGATATGATATACAAAATTGATGAAAATTATCTTTTGTGTTATATTTTTTATATTTTGGTGTTATGTTTCGTATATCTTGATATTATGTTTTTGTAATAAGTCAGTTGTCCTAAACCTTATACCAAATCATAATTCCAACATTGTTTGCAATTAGCATTTGGTATAAGATTTGGGACAACTTTTTTCTGTGTAGTTTAAGTTCAGTTTTAATTGAGTCACATTAATTAAATCAGCAAAAATAGCTGCCGCGCGAAGCACCGCCAAAATTGGCCATTTTTGGCCGTAACTGCGTTAAAGTTTTTCCCAAAACCAGGGAGGAAAGGGGGTAATGCCAAATATTCGATGTCAGGCGGCTGGTAAATGGCTGACCTACCCCTCCTCCGCATCACTGCTTAAGATATTAAATGATAAAATTTTAGAGTTTAGATTTTAGAAGTTACTAGAGCAAATTTAATCCAACCATAATTTGATTCTTCAATCAGTGATATATTGATCTGTTATTTATGTAATTAGTTGTTGACCTCAGACGCAGTAAAGGACGAGAAGTCTATCCTCGAACAGCTTCAGAAAATATACCCCGAATACAAACGTAAGAAAAAGGTGGCTCTTAAGAGGAGTGTTACCGCAGTCTTACAAATAATCAATGAATGTATGAGTGAACCAGAAATCTCTGTCAACGATGACAAGAGTGAAGACTCTCTCGACTCTATTATTGATCCAAAACTAAACGAATCCAAAAACTCTTTAAATAATTTTATGAATACTTTTTATAAGAGTAAAGACCCGAACAATAAATTGGAAGACAATTCAGAATTTGATAATTCATTCAAAATTGATGGCAAACATAAGAGTAAGAGTCGGAAATCTGAGTCTAAAGCGAGCACTTCTGCCAACCATAATATCGATGGTTTGCTATCAAAACAGGTCTCCGCAAAAGAACGCTATTTATGTCAACCAAAACTCAGTTACGAAGACTTCGGTGGCATTTGTGCGGTCGTCGAAGAAATTAGAAAATTAATGTTTCATTTGCGACATCCCATCCTCTATACCACAATAGGTGTGGACCCTCCCCGAGGGTTTCTACTTCACGGCCCACCAGGAGTTGGGAAGACAGCTATCGTTGACGCGATTGCAAAGGATCTCAATATTCCTCTTCTTAAGTGCGGCGCAACCGAAGTAGTGGCCGGAATTTCGGGTGAAAGTGAGGGCAAAATTCGTGAACTTTTTAGTTTAGCTCAAAGTATGAAACCCTGTATTCTATTCATCGATGAAATCGATTCGATAACTCAAAAAAGAGAAAATGCCTCCAAAGAAATGGAGAGAAGAATTGTGACCCAACTCTTGACCTCTTTAGACAATTTGGGAACTACTGATTCCGAAGGAGTAATGGTAATCGGAGCTACTAATAGACCTGATGCTATCGATCCTGCCCTTAGAAGGGCCGGACGTTTCGATAGAGAGATTTGTTTAGGAATTCCCAACCAAATTGCAAGAACTGATATCTTAAGAGTTTTGTGCAAAAATGTTAAGTTAAGTGAAAATTTTGACTTCGAATCACTGGCGCACAAAACCCCCGGTTATGTGGGCGCTGACCTCAAAAGTCTAATCCGTGAGTCAGCCATCAATGCTTTGGAGAGGATTTTATTGCTTCGAAAAATAGATATAAACTCTTCTATAGATTGCAATCAATTGAATGTCGAGGAAATAACTTCTATACTAACCATAGAAATGAGAGACTTTGACGTTGCAATCAAACAGATTCAGCCCTCCTCTAAAAGAGAGGGATTTGCAACCGTACCGGACGTGACGTGGGATGATATCGGAGCTCTCAGTGATGTTCGAGAAGAACTACAACTGTCTATATTAGCGCCCGTTAAATATGAGAAGGATGTGAAGGCGTTGGGTCTGACCACTTCAGTTGGTGTTCTTCTCTGTGGACCTCCTGGTTGTGGAAAAACACTTTTGGCGAAAGCCATCGCCAATGAGTCCGGAATTAACTTTATATCAGTTAAAGGACCGGAACTGTTGAATATGTATGTGGGAGAGAGTGAACGCGCCATTAGAGCTGTGTTCAGTCGGGCCCGTAATTCACAGCCTTGTGTTATATTCTTTGATGAAATGGACGCTCTCTGTCCCAAACGCAATGACAGCGAAGTATACTTCAAATCGTTTTTATTTATTTTAAATTTTATTTAATTTGTTTTTACTTTCAGTTATCGAACGCGTCTTCTCGTGTCGTCAATCAGTTATTGACAGAAATGGATGGCTTAGAGTCGAGGAACTGTTTTCTATTGGCTGCCACTAATAGACCAGACATTATAGACCCGGCTATTTTAAGACCGGGTCGTTTTGATAAAATACTTTTCGTTGGTTTCCCTACAAAAACAGATCGCTTCGAGATATTAAAAACTTTGAGTAAAGTATGTCTTCAGACAATCATTTCAATAGAATTTGATTAAAATTTTGATTGAATAGAACGGAACGAAACCCCCTCTCAGTGAAGATGTGGACCTAAAAGCTGTAGCCCTTGACTCTCGACTCGATGGTATGACTGGCGCTGACTTACATTCATTGCTACGCGAGTCGAGTCTTATTGCACTTAAAGAGCGAATAACGGGTGAACTGAAGTCAGAGCTTCCGATTGTAGTGAAGAGTTCTCACATTGAATATGCTTTAAACAAAATAAAGCCATCGATTGGGGAAACTGAACGCAAAAATTACCACAAAATGTATACCAATTATCGACCAAATCATAAATAAAGCTCTTAATCTATGAGACATTACAACCAATTAAATGCTTTACTCGTTTTAAATCATTAAATTTTAAACTAATTTGAAAATCAAAGAAATGACTGAAGTTTTACATAAAGGGTGTCCACGAAATATGTTTAGTGATTCCTTTGCTTACTTTATACACTATTAGGGAAGTTCAAACTCCGTATCTGAATGTCCTCACTTGAATTGCAGGGGCAGGAAGATTTACTGACTCCCTCATTAACTGCC
>JAQIWF010000587.1:0-17331 GCA_034694965.1 Ceratozetes gracilis
TTTGAAAATACCTCCCCCCCCCCCCTCCGCCCTAATACCCCCTAAGGTTTGTTCCTAAAAATCAGCCATTTTAACCCCCCTTACCCCCTGAATTCCAAGTTGGATGGCGACCCCTGCTATTTATTGAGTGCATGTGTTAGTTAGAAATGGGGAGAGAACCTTGGTCACCTCTATTTTGGAGTTAAAATGAATAATTTTTAAATTATTTATTCGAGTTTCGAGATTTACAATTTGGAAATCCATTTAATTGGAAGCAATTTCCCATAATTACAGCTCAGAGCAAATCAAATATTAATTTTCGTGATTATTGTTAATTATAGTAAGTCCTGGAAATGATATTCACTTACATTAAGGGACAGAATCTGTAAAGATTTGATTTATGTGAAGTCGCCATTGAATTCCCTGCAAATTCAAAACTAAATGAATTATTGGGTAATTTTTCAATTTCTAGATAATTTAATAACCCTTTAAAAAACACTTGAGTCGTAAGTTTCGGAAAATATTTCTTACTTTTTGTTTTCAATAAGTATTTAATTAATTAAAAGTTAATTTTGTGACAAATGTTCGAAAGGATATTTTGGAGCTTATCTAACAAATGCGATAATTAGTGGAGTGTTGGGCCCTATTCTGAGCCCTGAGGCACAAGTGATGGCAAACTTTGCATCTAAACAAACGGTCTATTCATTGGAATTCCTATTCATAAGCAAATAGGAAGAAATGAGTGAGAATTGTATGGACTCTTCAGTAAACCAATTATTGGTTACAATTAAATCCTTATTAAGATCTTTGAAGAGATAATATTAACGATGTCTCAAAGGGTTCACTAATAGCGTACTTTTTTTTATAGGAGGATAGCGTATATCAACACTTAAGGTCTGTGCACTTTTATTATAAGTTGAGAGATTCATCTTTGCTCAGGTATATGAGCCCTGAGCTCATCGGTTAAACTTGTTTTCAAAATAAAAAAATTTCCCCTCGAAAATGGTTAGTAACACGAGTTAAGGATAAGTCAAAAATTGGTCAAAACTCGCAAACCTGTCGACCATTAGATAGGAGTGAAGAAAACCCCAAAAATTAATTTCAAATTAAAATACTGTTTATTTAATTGAGCGGTGAATTGGAAAATATTAACTATAATTTAGATGCGATTAAAATTGATTTGAAATGAAAAGAAAAACAAACAAAAACTAATTCGATATAAAATATAAATTATTAATCGAAGCGAACAACAGATTGAAAAATATTAATAAAAAAAGATATTAATTATATTAAAAAATGAACTTAAAATATGTCCAAAAAAGGGTTTAATTAATAAATAGAATTAACTTAACCATTCATTCATTCATTTATTTTCTTTGTTTTAACGAAAAACTATTAAATAGATAATTTTTAGTTTCAATGTTTTGATCGCGTGATGAATAAATAGATGAGCAGGTTACTTTAAAGGATTTGATCGACAGAGTAACTTTTAAAGTTACAAGATAAAGATGTCCAAAGTTTCTTATTTTTTGGCAATTGAAACTAGATAATTCAGGATTATTGAGGAAAAGACAAATTTGAGTTATTATGTAATCTATATCTTAGACGCTCTCAAACACGACCTGAGCTGAAAGCTACTGAAAGAGAGATATAAATCTAGTTATGAGAAAATTAATGAATTCATATAACTAATTGTCGGATGAAATTAATTACTCAATGACTTTGATATTTATAACTTTTAGATTTTATTTACTTTTTGGTTTTGGGGCAAAAATCAGTTATGATTTTAACACATAATTACTATTCAAAGGGAAGTCATATCAGAGAAATATCAAAAATATATTCATTTGTTTAATAAGTATGCAACTAATGATGGGTTCTGTCGACACAGAATCGATGAATTTTTAAAGAGAAGATTCAATGAATTTATTGAAATAAAACATTTTGATTGAAAACTCACTCTTTTGTATTCGTACTAACAATTCGTTTGAATATAATTACAATAACTTTAAATACAATCAAATATTTATATAATATATGAAAAATTTCAGAAAAAAAACAAAAAATAATACAAAATATTAATACAAAATATAAAACAGATTATTGTTGACATGAAAAACATGAGGACTGAGTCTTTTGATTGCTATCGATATCAATATTATTTGTGTGACTATTGTTTACAGAAGTGTTTCCGTTAGAGGTCTGGCGTTTTTGGACCAAAATATCTGCGATTTCGTAGAAGAGTTTCTCCACGTTATCCGCCTGAAGGGCCGACGTCTCCATAAACAAATCAAATTCGTTATTCACAGCAAACTGTTCTGCAATATGAAGAGGTATTTCCCTCTCTTTGTCGCACTTGTTTCCAACTAATACTTTAAGTACAGATCTGTTGCCATTCGTTGACGCTATCAAACATCACATCAATTAATTCATTACCGAAGAGATATCAAATAGGAAGGGAAGGGGTATTTAGTTATTCAAACTGTGCTTTAATCGTTTTATGCTCTTGGTTATCTTAAGTTTATTAATAGTTATAACTTAAATTTAATTCTAATTTAATGGAAATATAACTTCTGCCACACTCTACCCTTTTAATTTTAACCTTACTTAATCTTAAGCAATGATTAAATTACCTTGCACAATTTAAGTGTACTAAAACCCATCCATTTAATGTGCATTTCATTAAATTTGATGATAAAATACTTACAGCCGGCATATTGTTCGATATCTCGACACCACTGGGAAAGGGAGTCGAATGATGGCTGAGAACTAATATCATAGACTAACATAAGACAGTGTGCGCTCCGGTAATAGCTCTGAGTTATGCTTCGGAATCTTTCCTGTCCAGCGGTGTCCCATATTTGAAGCTTTACTTTAACGCCTAAACCAAACACAAAGATTACACAAAAAGATTAAAAAATAAAAAAAATAAAAACAATTAACGTTTGAAGAAATGGGCGAAAACTGTCTGAAACCAGAATTAAAGAGTAATAAAAGAAGTGATCTGTGATTGAACTCAACCGTAATGTTATGGTTTTGGGTAATGACCTCTCGGATAGAGTTAGTATTGAAACTGAATTATAATTAATCATTCATTTGTTACACATATTCTTAACGCACGAATTGAATCGAAGAACAATAATATGAAAAATAAGCGAATAATATAAATATGAATAACAACACCGAAACACAAGAATACTCAACAGAAAGGGGAAGGCATTCAATACAAACTCATTTAAATTTGCGGGGAAGTCGATGTGAGCGAACTTAAGAGATGAGAAGTGCAAACCCTGGGTCAATTCAAAGCTACATTATATCTAAATTATACACCAAGTTAATTTATGATTTGAGGAGGAATATTCTAGCATAATTTTATTTAAAAAGTGGAGAATTCTTCGATTAACTTGTATTGACATTCGGGTAAATCATAAGATGAATGATCATAAAACTTATGTAACAAAATCATCCTACACATTCCTCCAAAGATAATAATAAACAAGAAAATTGTATTTCAGAGAGCAATCATTTAATAATAATAATAATAACCTATCATTTGCTGCAAATCCCGAAACCAAAATATTTATCGGTTTTGAAATCTATTAAAATGTATTGAATATTAAGGATATTATGGATAACACAATCGATTTTATAGAAAAACTGTTTTATGAGTCAAATCCTATTTTCACACAATATATTCGATAAGATATGAAATATACTCCAAACCAGGGATGGTCAAGGGGAGGGGTCCTTAGGATTCGAATATTTTGAAAACTACCTCCCTAGGATTTTGAAAATGCTAGCATTATGTTTATGGACAAGGAATAGGTCTGTTAAGTTTCTAAATACTAGAAGGGGCATTATGCCAAAATATCCCCCATAGGATTCGATGAGCATCACTGTTGCCTTATTTTGTTATTGGATGCGATAAAAATTATTTGGATAACTGAACTGAAAATTTCATTATCATTACAATAGACTACAATTTGGGGTAATTTTTTCTATTGAACTTTGAATAGGAAATACTGTTTTATATGCCTCTTATGTCGATAATAGTTATAATGCACTTCAAACAAATGAAGCCTTATTTAGATTAGAATTTAGTGGAAAATGTTTCATCATTATATCCGAGGCAAATATGCCATACATTTTGATTTAAACAAAAGTGTTGAGCAAACTATTGAACCGTAAATTAAAGTCTATTTAATGTTAGACACAATTATTTTCACTCAAATTTCAGACCAAATGTATGACACGATTCACATGAAAACAAGAAAAATCAAATTTCGTAATATGTGTTGACTTTTGGCCAAAATATAGTTCGTTTTAATAAAAATATGATTTCTGTCGAAATATATTGACTTCAAACAAACAAATCAATCATATCTTCAATTGTTATTTATGTTTATGTCTTATTCATGAGTAATATTTTGGTAAATACTCGAAATAAAGATATGTGAGACGGGTTTAGCGCCACTCATGTGAAAAGTGATATATTCATTGCATTTATTAAATCAATTCAATTAAATCAAAATTATAGTCAAGACTTGTTCGCTGAGAACCATAGGGTTTGCTATAATCACAAAATGGTTTAAAAATGTCCACAATTTGATAATTGTTGATAAGATTTCACAATAATTGACTGAAACACTGTTTTGCCAACAAATAAATTATTTTTGAGGCTAAACTCAACTATCAACTAAATTAGCAGAACTATAGGACCCCTATTTGTCATTTTAAGTCATCTCTTACCTCAAATAAATATCGATTAAATCATAATTGAATGATAGAAAAGTTAATTAAAAATAATTATTTTACAGTAATTTGGGTCCAAAACTCATTGCTTTTAGATTTTTGGATAAAATGATGTGAAGAGGAAAATATGCGAAAATCTATTGAATTGAAAGACTTGTCTGAAGCTATCGTTTAGATTGGAGTTCAATAACACTTATCAAAAAATGAAAAATAAAACTTTTATGAATAAAATGCAAACAAAACTTCAGCAAAACATAAATCAAAAACGCATCCATTAATAACAAGTGAAGAGAAGAAGAAGTTTTGACTCAATTTTATGCAATTTGGTATAAAATGATCTCAATTTCAGAAATTGATGGCAGAAAAATAGAAACAGAATAAGTAAATACTAAAAAATAGTTATTATTTTATATTAATATCAAAAAATTAAAAAAATGATTGATTTAATGATTTGATAACAAGAGAAGAGTCGCAACAACTTCTGAATTTAAACTGTAAGAGAGGTCTTCATTTGTGACCACACAAAGTGAATGAGTCTCTGCTTTATTTCAATAATTATTAAATGACATCACATCAGAGCATTTCATATCTGTCTTATTCGTATGCAAATAATGAGAATAATAGATATGAAGACTTGTTTGAGGGATGACTCAGTCAAAGATCAAATCGAAAATAATGAGAAAACGAGTATTTCGTCACAAAAAGGAACTTTCAAAGTTTGATGAACTTATGAGAGACATATGAAAAGTGAATTATTGTGAGTCAACAGCACAGCATATAAATTACAATTAAGTAAATTATGAATTTTAAATCAAAATAAGTTTTGTCTCTAATTTACTCGAAACAGGATCTGCAAAATGTTTCAAAATATAGACAATAAGTCATTTGACAAAACATTTGTAACTTTATATCGCATGAGAAAAGTTAACCTAATTTTCGACTCAAGCGAACTGCTATTAACCCCGAAAACAATGACTTAAATCAATAAACTTATTATTATTAGAATTGGTTTCCAATACAATACTGCGCTTAAAATAAGATATATTTGAATATAAAGACCCGAATAATTGATGAGATGTTCGCTGAAATCTAATCAATGATTAGTAATCATTGTCTACTCATAGACTCTACTGAACTCAATCGGAGAGTATTTGAATTTAAAATCAATTTATATCCTATTCAGAGATCAAAGCCAATGATCGCCTCAAGAAATGAAAATATTATTCACTAAATCGATTAGATTTGAATTTTTCTCATTTAGTCTGAAAGTAATGAATAAATGTTATAACTTATAAGACTTATGAATATAATTTTCGCTTTTAACTAGATTATAATTCAATATTTCATGTAATATTTAGTAAGTTTTCCACCGAATTGGCCTCGAATTGAAATTATATGGCTTCTGATTGATAAGAATCACGAAATTTAATCTAAAATGACTGCAATTTAGATAAAGATTAACTGAAAATGATTTTTATCGATAGAAAATCTTGTTTTAGTTTTTAAGCAAACAAACACTTTTGGGGAATAATTCAATGAATTTCATTCGTGAGTTTCCCATTAAATACTCAATTTTAAGAAAAAACTTAAAAATGAAAAAATATTTATAACTTTTCGTGAGATCTCTATTAATGTACTGAAAATAAAGATTAAATTCATATAATCTCTCAAACGATAAAAATTAAATTTCAAACTAAAAATGATAGCATTTATGAGATAAAAGGGAAACTAATTATTAATTAAGCATTAATTGCATTCATTGAATGTATTGAGTAATACATGAAAAATGTTAAGCATTTGAAATGCAATAAACAAAAGTTAATCACAAAATTCAATGCATTCTAAAGGCTTTGCAATCAATTGACACAAAGTTTAGTGCTTTGAAAGACAATTAAATCAGTAATTAATAAAACATACCATTAATTAGTAGTGTCTTAATCATGAAATCTACTCCAATGGTGGCGCCCTGTCCTCCGGGAAAAACACCCTGAAATAGTAAACGCAATTTAATAAATGATCCAACTTGGTGACTTCTCAGTGGATTGGGTGTAAATTGCCATTTACCTGTGTAAATCTTCTGACCAGACATGTCTTTCCAACTCCGGCATTCCCGATGAGGACAATCTTGAAGAGGAACTTGTAATCTTCCATGTTTATTGACAATTCAATTGAGTTGAGGTAAACACTACATCGCAGACTGCGATTGCACACCACTTTCAATGCATATATAGTGCGCCAGTCTGTGCGCACTCCACACCTGCACTACCATTATCTGTACAAACCAGTGAACGCCAGGGGGTATACCATATAATTTAGGTATTGAATAGACTTTATTGTCAAACCTCTCAATGGATTCGCCTCAAGAGTTTCCTCTCAAAGAGGATTTGCATTAGTGAGCATAAATAATCATGTCAACTTTTTTGCAACCCTTACACAAATTAAACCTTGTTAATTGTAGCGAAGAATGCAAAAAGTTTGGTAAAGACATTCCACACACACCACTCCACAAAATTGTGATAACTTATAAGCAATTTCACAATTTGTAGTTAAAATTGGGTTTAAATTTAATAATAATTAAAACAACTTCTACCTTGTTTAATTGGTAATAGTTCATTCATATTACAAACAATGGTTAATAGTCTATGAGTTGGCAATAGAGTGAACTTGGTCATTCATCACTATTGAAATGAAAACTTGATGACAAGGGCTCTGAATTACTCTTTAAAAGTGGAATACAATTGTAACAAATAAACTAAGATTGATCAGGTTGCTTTTTATTCTGCTGATCAATCATCTGATATCTCTTGATGTCTGCCATTACTTTCGTTAGATTTGTTTGTGATTTGTCTGCGCCTGAAATGAAGCAGTGATTAGAAGTGTAGTAAAGAGTGAGACAATACCGGTCTGTCTTTGTCTCTTTGATGGTCCAAATTTGGTGTCGATGGTTGGCCCTGGTGGTGACTCCATGTCAAATTCGGTCTCAAAATCGAACTTGTTCAATAATTCATTCGTTTTGTCCAAACAATCGTTTTCATTATCTATGGTTCCAGTCTTTTGTCTATCATTTAAATTAATATTATGTACAGAAGGGGAACGCCTTCCGGGACATTGCCATCGAAGTTCAATGAAGCCTTTGGTCTCTAATTGCCGATAAAGAGAAGCGATTTGCTGTCCTTCGGGTTCCCAAACCTTTTTGCCATTTACTATACGATAATTTGATTGACTATTTTGATAGCTTTCATCGTCACTACACTCGACCACAAACTTATCACCAAATGATTCACTCATTTCTTAAATCAAATAAAAGTCAAAACAATGAATGTTTAAAAGCCAATCATCACATTCATTGGTTGTATAACTTTTGTCACTCATTTCCATGTTATTCAAGCAATTAATTGAACAAAAAGTTATGAATAAATGTATTTGAATGTCAAATGTGACATCTATTGAGGGATAATTGATATGTGAGTCAACCACCAAAAGGGGAGGCATTTAAACACAAATTGTTTACAAACAAACATATGATTTGTTGCAAACAAAGTTGTAATTAACATATCATTAATTGTATTCAAACTTAATTAAAATGAGTTCAGAATATAAGCAAACTTTGAAATACTTTCCCTTTTCATCGGTCATTGATATTGGGTTTTGGCATTTGTTGGCCAACAAGAAACTCAACCTGTTCAAATTAGATGACAAACCCATTGATATTATTGGCAGCTTTAGGAATGGTATCAATTCTTATCCATCGATTAATAGGTTTTTCCTAATGTATAACCATTTTTATCCCAAAGATTTATCCCAAAATTTGAGGCCACTATTGAACGTCGATTACGACTCATTCGAAGCGTGAGTTAAGACCAAAACTGTTAGACATCTCATCCATTGAATGATATTCAGAAATGACAGAACCACTAAAGAGACGCACAAAATGTCCGGTCATTTGATTGTTACCAACACTTATGAAGACTTTGTCAATAGAGACAAAAAACAGTTAATTAAAGATATGGGAAATGAGGTATTGATTTGCAGTTTAGACAAAACTCATTTCATAATTATTGCAATTGTATCAGATCTGGAAGAATATTATTGAAGGAGATGTTGTCGAAGACATTCCAAAGTCATTGTCAAAGTTTTTACTATTAGTCTATGCCGTAAGTCTGACCACAACTTCAATCAATTCAAATACCAATAACTTATTGAAATGACTGAATAGGACCTCAAGAAATATAAATTTCATTATTGGTTTGCATTTCCAGTCCTTTGTTTTCCACTTAAAACATACTTAAGTAATGATTCGCCAAAACACTTATCAAACACTTGGAGTGAAGACAATGTAATAACTTTTTATATATTTTTGGCCTTTCAGTCAATCCATTCTTTAATTCAATAGATTAATAGATTGTATACACAAATGACTAAATTAGATGAGAGAAACAAATCGTATTTTTTAGTTTTTGCAACCGATTCCGGAGTTTCCGTTCATTCCGTCAAAGAATATTCTGAGCTCAAAGAGAGACCAAATGGAAAGGTTAGTCATTTCATATGATTTTATAAAATTAAGGCATTAATGAAGTTTTATTTGGTTTTAGATTTATTTCTCATTTTGTGATTCGAGTAGTAGTGAGGAGTACCCTGGTTGGCCTCTTAGGAACTATTTGGCCTTTATTTGTCATAACTTTAGTCTCAATTATTGTTCAATTCTTGCGATACGACTTCGAGAGAAGTCAGTAAAACACAGCTTATTATTAGATATAAAAATGGAGTCAAATGGAGTGCCAGACCTCGAATCAATTGAATGCGTCGGTTGGGAGAAGAATGAGAACAACAAACTGATGCCTCGAACCGTTGACTTAAGTGCTGTCTTAGATCCGACCCGTTTGGCCGAAAATGCGGTCGATTTGAATCTTAAGTTAATGCGATGGCGTTTAGTGCCTTCTCTTGAGTTGGAGACAATTGTGTCGACCCATTGCCTTATATTAGGGTCAGGAACTCTCGGCTGTTATGTGGCGCGAGGTTTAATGGTATTCACATTCAATAAATACTAATTTACTTAATTTTAAATATAATATTTTGAATATAACTTACAATTGAAGGCGTGGGGCGTCAGAAACATTACATTTGTGGACAACTCTCAGGTCTCGTACTCTAATCCCGTTCGACAGCCATTATATAAGTTTGAAGACTGTCTTAATGGTGGAAAAGACAAAGCATTGGCCGCCGCAGAAGCACTCAAAGAGATCTTCCCAAATGTCAATTCAAGAGGCATTCAGCTATCAATTCCAATGCCGGGACATCCAGTGGCCGATCACTGTATGCTTCACTTCATTGTAAAGCTTTTGTTTTAAATATTTTTCATAAGTGATAGAAAAAGTAGAGAAAGACGTCCAAACTCTGACTCAATTGATTGATGAAAATGATGTCATATTTTTACTGATGGACACTCGAGAGAGTCGTTGGCTGCCAACTGTTCTCTCGGCCGTCAAGAATAAGGTTTTGAGTTATCTCTTAAATCAAATTATTTATTAATATATTTATTGAAAGCTTGTTATAAACGCTGCGCTCGGATTCCATACATTTCTTGTCCAAAGACATGGAATGAGGAATACTATTAGAGTGGATAACGAGGAGCCGAAAGGCGCAGTCGGTGGCGATATCTATGCTTCGGGGCCAAGCGGTGGAAGAGTCAGGAAAGTTTTGGGTTCAGAATTGGGCTGTTATTTCTGCAGTGATGTCGTCGCTCCCGGAAATGTAAGTCAATGTTTTGTCTATCAATTTGATATCAAACCCCAATTGATTTCTCAAGAATTGAATCATAATTTGATTGATATTTGTTTACAATTCTCATTGATTTCAATAACAAATCAATTGACGTTTCATTCATTCCAAGGATTCAATGATTCATTAATTTAAGATTTTTAAGAATTGCTTTTAAATGAATCATTGATCGCATATTTGAAACAAAATCTGATTGATATTACATTTAAAGGCAATTGAGAAGTGATTTCAAAAAATTATTAGTCATTAGAGGAAAAACAAGTTTTTATTCCGTTTTGTTGATTATTCGATAAATTGTTTGGACTTTTAGCTCAAAAGTGATTCGTTTTTATTTTTATAATTAAACTATAGTTTAGTTACGATTCAAAATATTTTGAACTTTGTTTCAAAGGTTTGAATATCTGATGATTTCATTTAACAATCGCTTAAATGTCATGAATTAACTGTTTTTCTGTAATTGCAATCAAATTACTTATAATTTTATTATAAAAATATATTGAATTGAATGCAATCGTGTTTTTATAGGAGAAAAGTACAGAAATTATAGACATTATAAACATTAAATGCGATTAAAGGCATCGCCTGTTAGAGACAATTGTCGAACAATTGAAGCGAAACTCAAGACTTAAATATTAGAAATGTTTTTTTGAGACTATTATTTGTGTTTTAATTCATTCTAATTGTAACTCAAATGAAGCCAATTTTGAAGCCATTCTCGCTTCTGAGTGACTCAAATAATTTCAAATCAAATTATTTTTCAATTAAGACTTACCCCCAGAAACTGGTTCTCATATAATCACTAATTAATTAAAGTATTATAACTAAAATTTGTAATTAAAATCAAATTTTCATTCAATTATCTCGTTTGCCAGTCAACCAAGGATCGTACCCTTGACCAACAGTGCACTGTCACTCGTCCTGGAATCTCAATGTTAGCCTCAGCTCTGGCCGTAGAGCTTATGGTGTCTGTCCTTCAACACCCTTTGCGGTAATATTGATCGGTTCTGTTATTGGTTTTATATGGAGTCCTAATTTGCTTTAGAGGTGAGGCGCCCGCACTTGTCGTCAATTATGACGAGTGCGACGACTTAGACATTGAAACGGCACTCGGAATAGTTCCGCATCAGATAAGGGGATTCCTATACCGCTTCCAACAACTGATGCCTACGAGTGAACGATTCGACAAATGCAGCGCCTGTTCTGATCCGGTATTCGGACAATGGATACCATTTAGATAATGAACTCTTTCAACATTTTTAGGTAATCAAAGCGTATAACGAAAATGGTTTCCAATTTTTATTGAAAGCATTCAATGATTGCGAGTATATCTCATGTCTCACGGGTTTAACACAACTACACAACGAAACCAAAGACATCGACATTGAGGTCTTGAGTGATTCAGACGACAACAACTCTGACCACTAAATCGACAAAACACTCAACAAAACAATTTTTCAATTATTATAATAATTATTATTTATAATAATTTATAATAACATTCATTCATAAAAAAGAAGAATAAAATTCAATAATAAAATTGATTTTAAAATTATTTGCGTTTCAGTCGAGAAAAATGAAAACATTATTAATATTATTATAATTAATAAAATTGATTAAAAAAACTAATCGATTGAAAGAGAGCTTAAGAAGCAATACTTTGAGCATTATTTGGTTTCGAGCTCTCCTCCAATCGAGGGCTAGTCTTCTGGAGTCTAATCCATGTGTCGCCCAATGCTTTGGCGAAGTGGTCGTCAACTAAAGGAACCGAATATTCATTAAATTAATTTCAATTCTTCCGATAAAATGTTTAAAAGCGTTGAACTATTCATCAGATAATTTGGGATATCATTCAAAGTGTGTGGGAGTCCACTATCGGACAGAATAATGAACTCGTGGAACAAATTTAGAAAAGTGGGGCCCATTTTCATTTTGTTGATAGGAAGGGCTTATGAGCCCAAACCTCTCATTAAATAAGCACTCAATTATTAAAACGAATGATAAAATAATTACCCGAATAAGTAATGGAGTTATTATTGGTTGAGTTGGAAAATATCTGCGAATAGTCTTTACCCAAAGAACGTCGGAAGTGCTCTTCGATAACCGGATCACTCACTTCTTCGGCGACAAACAATTGTCGGCTTCGATGTCTTTTGCAGGCGTTATGGTCGCCATCGACGTCATTGAATTGGTCTCCATTTGTGCAACAGTTCTGACAGTTAGAGGTCGGAGACATTGACTGAACAGACGTCTGAAGTGATGACTGGACTGGTAGGGGTGAGCCCTTCAGAGATGGAGCACAGGTTATAACCGATGGTCTCATCATTTGTTGGCCAAACATTTTCGACAGCGAAGAGGAATTGGTTGGACTTCGAGATAATGAGTCTGACCTCAACTCGGAGGGAGAACTTGATTGAGATTCACTGCAATCCGGGTTTCGATACTTTTTATTACTCATATCTAAGGGTTTGTCCTCATCTTCGAGTGAATCGCTGGAAGACAGAGTCGATTGCTGTGAATTGGGATCACTATTGCGTCTTATCAGTAATGAGGGCTGTTTTGTACCATCGATTTGTTGATAGGGTGAGCCTCGATATGAGGAGAGGAAGCCATTCCTATCGGCACCGGCTCTTTGACTAAGACCAATATAAGTAGAATAACTAGGTGGAGCATTTATTGTGGCGTTATTTGCATTGGTTTCCAACAAATCACTATTTCGAGTATAGACTGTCTGCGCCGGACTGAAGTTCGGAGACAGTGAGTGCTCTGATCTGTCGCACACCATCTGCTCATCAGTTGGTCTGAAGACATTCAATTCATTAAAGAAATTAATCAAACAAATCAACAAAACTTACGGCGAACTACTTCTGGCCTTTATCTTGAAGCTGGAACTGTGCGCTAACTCTCGTCTGTCTTTATTTCTCTTCATTTTGTTCTCTTTTGTGGGCAATTCCTTAATTGTATTCGAAAACTTGGTTTGCAATTCATCTATGAAAACATCATTTCAAACATGAGATGAAACCATAATTCATAAAATTGTCGAAACATTTATTCATATATTCATTCACTTATGAGAAAGAAAAACGAAAAATACTTTTTCGAAATACTTGTGAAATGAGTCACAAAAGCTATGATTTGCGATACCATTAGAAAAGTATTGCGAAAACCGTAACGAAAAAGAAGTCAAAAATAAAAATTTCAAAAAATAGCGAAAAGTTATTCGACGAAAAAACGATAAAATTCAAGAATAAAGTGTTCAAAAAAATGAAAATATTTCAAATAAACTATAAGTTTATATAAGATATCAAAATAAAGCAAAGAATTGCAAACCTATGGTCAGCATAAGAGAAGCTGAAAACTAATAATTATTATTATTATCCAAAAATATATAAATTTGATGGAAGAAAAAGTTTAAAAATTTGGAAGAAGTCGGACAACAAAGCAATTTATGAGAGAAAAACAGACACTCAGAGACTGTTTGGTCTGAATTGAATCCAACGTCTTATAAGAATGTTTCACACATTATGGGGCACTCATAGTAAGACTGTGCGCTTTAATAATACCAATTCTCGAGACTGTGTTTCCCCACCTTTTCTCGTTCAGATCGAAAGAGAGTCAAACTAAAGAAAGACAGACTTCTTATATAAAAAGTACCTTAAAAAGCACAGCTCTAATAGCACTAAACGGGACGTGTCCTCAGGGAACGCACTCTCCGGTCTCAACACACTCACACATATAGACTGTGCAGAGCACAGACTGACTGTCCGGTCATCTCATCTGTGAGACTAAGGCCAAAAGGAAACCGAAGGAAACGCGTGAGAAATAACAAGTCGTTCAAAGAGTGAGAGATTATAAGCGGAGAGAAAATAACTTTTCAATTGTATTATGGAATCACTTCTGAATGTAATTTCCAAATTGTGAGACATTGTTAGCTCAGAATTAGTGCTAACTATTGTAAACAACATGTATTCAATCAAAACAAACAATTCAAATATCTTTCACTAAAATTAGAAATCAATTTCATGTTTTGAGTAATGAATAATAAGTTGATTAAAAGGCAAAAACAAAGAATTAGTTTATATTATAAGAAATAATAAGTTATAATAAAACCAATTGAGGAAAACTGACAAAAATATCTGTCCGTCAAATTAAACTATAACTAAAAAGTGAATAAACTTCTTGAAGAGACAACAAAACTATTAAAATAAAGACAATAATTTTTGTCTAAATCACTGACAAAAAAGAGGCTAAAAAGGGATAAAAACCCATAAATTTTTAAACGATATTCAGAAGCGTTAGAAAAAGAGTGAAAACAAGACAAGAATTTCAATACAAAAAGTAAAAAATTCTTTGGCATATGAGTTATGTCATCCCCTAAAGCATTTGTACTAACATTGAGAAGAAAGAGATATAACATTGAAGTAGTGCTCAAGAATTCATAAGATTTGAGGAGAGAAAGAATGAGCTAATTATGAAAATCAGTCGTGAGTTTAGAATGAATTACTATTATTATTATTGAAATCACTTTTCTATAATAAATGCCTCAATTCTCAACCGAAGCATAAATTCCAGCTCTTTTCCATTGAGTGATCAGCACTTATTCTGAGTAGAAGGTATAAAACTCCACTACAAACGTATTCCTCTAAATGTAATGTCAATTATATTTACTATTGTTTGGCATTTAAAGCTTAAAACAGTTTATCAATTATGGATTCAACAATCTTTCCAATCGAGTTATTCGCTAATAAATCATAATAACTCCTACCCAAGGTCTTTTTATTCAGATACTACTTTAGAATCAGGGTTAGCCATAGGCGAGTGTATTGCCCAAATACCCTATGAGGTTCGAGATTGGCCAAAAAAACCCTATGGACAATACGAGGTTTGTTGATGTTTCCAAACTCCGAGGGTATTCCCCCCTGAACATCGAGGTGGATGGCTAACCCTGTTTAGGACATGCCCCTATGCATCTATGTATTGACTACCTTGGAACCCTCATTTGCTTAGAATCTGTTGAATGTTGTCTTTTCAAAATATGAAAGGGGACCGACGGAGCAAAAAGGGAGATTTGGCCTATCTTGGTCATCACTTGTAATAATTATAACATTTTTTCAAATATAATTTGTTTCATGTATTGAATGACTAATTTTTGGCATAAATATTCTCAATTCAATCAAATAAAAAAATAGTTTATAAATTGCGATATAAGACTGAATGGGAAAAATTCAAAGAATTTGTACGTCTGTCCCAAAAAGGCGGTGAAATATATTTATAAAACTCACACAAAATTGAGTGTAAAATGAATTTAAAGAAAAGCATTTGAGGTCAGAGACCAAATGTTTGGCAATTTTACGAAAGCAACAAATATTTGGAATAACTGAAAATCACAGAAATTAATGATGAATTGGAAACGACTTAAATGGAAAACAAAATGAGAACTGAATGAGAAATGACTTGATATGAGAGAAGACACAAATGTTAGGCATTATTGAGAAGACTTAACACTGGCTTTGATTTTGAAGTCAAATTCTGTGGTATTTTTCGAGTCAAACGAATGCACACAAGAAATGCCTGAAGGGGTCCAATGAAAAAGGCAAAGGAAATGATTTTAAACATTAATAATCATTTGTCTTATGATATAAGACTTTAAGTACACATTTGGAGAGACATATCATAACTCAAATGTCTGTCGAGTTCTACTCTCAAAACGTTGTGACACAAACATAAGAAAAATGTGAACAAAAATTAAAAGTTTTGTTTTTAAAAGCAATTAAAATAATTTCTCATTTCTTAAACACAGATTCTGTTGCGAAGAACTGACAATAAGTCTGAAGATTAGACTTTTACGGCATGTAATGCAACGAAAATAGTGTTTCGCATAAATGTTAAGTAAATTATTCTCATCACTAATCTCTTATTCATATTTCAAATGAATTTAAGCAAAATATGTGACTTAAGACAGTAATTATCGATCAAAATAAGAAAAAGTCAAATATAATTGTAACAAATGAATGAATGCTTTAATATATTGAGAATAAATTATTATTGATGGCTAAGCAAACATTCCTTAATAATTGTAAAACTGTATGTAAAGTGTGTAAACTTTAGAGTGGCTTTCCTCGCTTGGGAAGGCATTTATTATTGAATCCTACATCATTTGATAATGTTATGGTTACTCTTCAAAATCATTAATAGACTAAATTGTTGCCATAAGTAGGAAAAGTGATAATTCGAGGCATATTCTGAACTTTATTCCTGGCATTTATTGTCCATCTCTGAGATAAGAGCATTGAAGATAAGTGGAGGAAAATATTTGGAAGCAATTAATTTAAGAGATATTATGTGAACTCTTTTAATAATTCCAATCATAACTAAAATATAGAGACAGAGAAAAGACAACTCTTTATCTAAAAGTCAATAAATAAGAGGAGAGAAAAGTAGAGAATATCTTATCGTTTGCTATATTCGTAAACAGAAAAATTGCAGCAAAAAACCATAACTGAAATTCTTGAGGCAAAAGGATTTTGCCCTCAGATTAACATAAATACAAACAGAAAATTCTGTTATATTCTTATAAACATAAACATCGAATATAAGGAAACATTTGAGGCTCTAATCTATTTATAACTGAGAAAAGCGTTCAAATTTTTAAATATAAACTGAGAATTGGTTTAAATCGAGAAATACATCAGAAATGCAGTAAATGTGGAAAATATGAAAAACATATCAAATGTTTAGGCCAGGGGAGTCCAAGAGGACCAAATAGAGGACCAAAGCTCGACATTTAACATGCGCAAACATTTAATATTTAAATTATGACTGGTG
>JAQIWF010000588.1:0-17318 GCA_034694965.1 Ceratozetes gracilis
GAGAGAGAGAGAGAGAGAGAGAGAATAGAGAAAGTAATTAGGTTTGGATGAGTTTGTATATATTGTATATAATTCGGTATTGAAGTGACTTTCAATAAAAGACATATTAAGAGAAGTCGAGGCAATTTTGATAAGAAATGCCTTTTTTCATTAATTTAGTAAAAACCGAAGCCTTTCCAACGGCCAACACTTTGCAAACTTCCAGTAAAACACTAAAACCAGTCCATTGGGTGGAGTTGTGCTGTTCGGTAGGCGGACTCCAGTCATCATTCTGAGAGTCGGTCTGAAGGGAGTCAACATATCTGGTGTTTGTATCTGCAGTGTTAACATACCTGAGTGTTTGTGCGATCATGTAATGCATTGCTCTCCACTTTAAACACAGTTTTCACATTTGAGTATCGCTTCGATTGTTTGAACAAAAGTTCTTCTCTTAAGACAAACCACTTCTCAACTGAAGAAAAGTTTGTCTAAAAAAAGTTTGCGAAACAAAAAAGTTATTAAAATAGTTATTCTCTACACAAGTCTTGTGTATTATTTTGTTGATTCGGAAAGAGTTTGGAAAAGGAGTCAAAACTGGCTCCTTTGACAGGTAATAATCTTGAACACCTGATACCGGGCCCATCTCTGTTTGGCTTAGTTTGGGAACTGTTTTGTTGGCTTTACTTCTTTATCTCAATTATTATCTTCACTGAAAACATGGCTAAAAGTTATGTCAAATATTAAAATATTTTGTTCATTGAAACAATTGAAGAGATCGCGAGCACAACGACTACTTACCACCAGAAGCCTTACACAAATCCGTCCATATCTGCGTCCATCCAAAGAACAGGCCTGGATTTCATGAGAGCTACCGCTTTGGCCACACCGTCGCCATCGCCCACGCAATCGGAAGCGTTGTCACTGATTGCCAAACCTAACCACAGCTGCACTTCACCCAACATCCAAGCAATCACTACCTCTTCACTCACCAAAAATACGATTAAGCGCTCCAACGGGTTCTCGATTGCAAACCTTGTTTTCAACGAAGACAGAAATATGGGAGTTCTCGACAGATGTGATCCCAAAAGCATATTAAGTGACAAAATATCTCAAATCGACCAACGGTTCAAAGATGATCTCTATAGCAATAAGGGGGTCGTGTCTCCCGTCCAGAGCCGGTCCGACATCGATGACGATGATCTGAGCATCAAAGTCGACGACGACGACAGACACCATTCGGTAAGCGCCGGACATTTAGTCCTTAATGTTTTGAGTGCAAAAAACTTCTTTAATTTTAAAAGAAGTGCCATTAAATCAGAATTAATTGATTGCAACTATGTTTGTGTGAGAACAGGACGAAGACGATGATAATCCTTTGCGCCCCCGGAGCGGACCGGACGACTCAGATGTGCATACGATTAGAAACAGCGGCGAACATCATTCAGAAGACTTTCCTAAAAGAAAACAGCGCCGTTACCGAACCACTTTCACCAGCTTTCAACTCGAAGAGCTCGAGAAGGCATTCTCACGCACTCACTATCCGGACGTCTTTACGAGGTCTGTCTTTTCACTAAATTACTCTTCAATTGACAAAAGCTTTTTCAAGCATTGGTTCGCTTTATGCCACACTCTATGTCTGACTCCTTTCCAAATGAATTCAAATTAAATACAAATCTATCGTATATTCCGATAGAATACCAAATGATTCATAAGAGACACACAATATGTCCAATAATTTGTCTGACAATCGCCTGAGTGGTGTTCGCCAGTGCTTTACAACCACTATATTGTGTGGTAATTGCATGCGATTCTTGAATAATATTAATTATAGTTTCAGTTATTTTTATTAATAAAAAAGCCTAAGAGTTGGCACGAAATGCAATCATTTTTTATTTTGTAATAACAATTATGCGGCCATTTATTAGTATTAGTTAATGTGGTAACGATTTTGCAAATTATATCAAACACTGTAACAAATAGTAACCCCAGTTTGATATCTAAAAATATGAGCCTTTCCCCGGCTTGACCTCAATGTCGCTCTAATATCCAGTTAATTAATGTTTAATATTCATATTCATAGAGCTTTATATGTGTTTCCAATTCTCCGTTTGATAATTACATTCCAATAAATTTTTAATAACTCATTCTTTTCGGTAATGTTTGCATAAAAATAATGATGTGATTAAAGGAGAGCTAAAGTAATGATCATTTGGAGTGCACTTCACTTCTATCCAATCATTTCATATTTCTCTAATTGAAATTTGAATATTTAATTAGTATCTGAAATATATTAGAAAATTAATAGATATTAGTTTTATGGCAATATCGCCAACAGTGAGTCCTCTCCTCTCACGTGTCCCTCAATTCTCATCAGAATTGCAATAATTAGCTAAAAAGTAATTTTCAATTTATCAGAGGAAAAAAGATCTCATAAAGTCTTCTTAAGTTAATTTCTAAAAAGTATTTTTCAATTTGGGCTCCGAATAAGTTTTAAATTATGCCTTGAGTTTAGATAAAAGAGTCCAATAAATTATTTCAAAATGACTTTAATATGCAATGTAATGATTTCAAGATAATACAGATATACCCTTACATACATTAAACCCATTGGTGACAAAATCTTGTTTTTATCCCAAATATTCAATTAGTGTTTCGCCTCAAATAAGTATTTTTACGCAAATTAGGATGAAATCAGAATTAATTCAAGAATTTCATACTTAAAAAATGTGGAATTTCTTGGATTAAAAAAAATTGCCTGAAATACGGATAATATCATCCAATATATACTAATCCAATAATTTTCCTCTTAATTTGTTTTTCAATTAATATCTGCTTTGAAATACAGTTTTTTATATAACTTGAAATTAATTTGAACATTGAATAAATTGAATAAATTTTGATAACTCATTAAATTTTTATAGATTCATAAATTTGATAACAATTCGCAGAACTCACTAATTATTCAAACATTTTTCTTAAACTCCTTTTTTATTCTAAGCGAAAAATTAGTCTTTACTTTAAGTTTGATTACAAATATTCTGAGTATGTCTTTCCCTAAGAATAGTATAAAAACAAAGAATACAAGCATTTAATGAAATCAAATCATTATAAATCACTTAATTAGACATTGAATTTTAAAAATCATTCATTATTTTCAAATTAACGGCGAATTACTCATTAAAATCTCAATGATTTAAGTTTATACAAAAAACAATAAAAACTGCGTTTAAAACCAAAATGAGTATAAGAATAGGATTAATGACAAATAAATATTAGGATAATTTTAATCAATGGTTAATATATGGCTGTCTTGGAATTTATTGCAAGAAAAATACTTCTTTAATATTAGCGATTAGATACTTGCAATTAAAATGTTCTTGTTTTTCATGAAAAACCTGAATAATTATAGAAATTATGAAAATGACTGAATTCGCCCACATTTTATTCATTTCAAATGAGGGTATATTTAATTTATTTTACAAATTCTTATAATTATACGAATTGTAATGTTCTTCTCATCCCCTCAAAAGTCAAACAAAACGATGAGATGAACACAAAACGCAATTTTATTTCGATAATAAATTATTGTATTATTATATTAGACTCAAAGGAATTTTAATTGATTCGAGGAAATTCATATAAATAATTATTATTTCCATGTCTTGAGAGGTAAAAAAAGGTTTTCGAGAGTTGAAAACTGATTAGTTATAATGAAATTAAATTAATAGAAAAATGAAAAATAAAATCTCGAATTGCAGTAATCCTTTAGAAATGTTTCAATGAAAGAAAAATTATTGTCATTTCATTAATACCCTCTCAAAAGTAAATGCATTTCAAAATCAATTAATTTTTTACTGGCTTTCAGTTACAATTCAAGGATATTCTGTGTGAGAGCCTCACAGAGTTTGACTCAGACTCTGGCCGTATGTCAAGACTGTGCAGAATAAGTGCTAAGGAGTTATTAGTTTTGTTCATTTCCTCGATTACTTTTCTTTTTCATCCCTGGCTTTTGCTGACAATAAAATGAATACTAATTTAAAACCATTTAATAGTAATACAGTTATCGGGAATTCATTCCTAATTAGTATCTCTTTTAACGCTTTAAAAATATTTGTCTCTAATTTTATTTAATTAAATGAAAATATAATTAGATTTTAGTGAATAACAAGAAAATGAGACATTAATTAATTAAATGGAGTTTTTGCTATCTTTTATTAAATAATGATTTGGCATTCATTAGACTCTGAGTGGCGCTAATCTTATTAGCTATTAGATTATTATTAATAACTTGAGATTTTCAAGAAAAAAGGCCCCGAATATGTTGAATGCGACAAAAACTAGGTTGTTTGTAGTTAACGCTTCTATTTGCAATGACTGAGCCATTACGGCACAGGTATATAATCTCTATTCAGCCGCACTGACAAGTGTTAGATAAGTGGAAACATAAGAGACGCACAAAATATGAGTTTGTATTCAATTGGATTGCAATCAAAATTCAATTAGAGTTGAGAGCAATTGGATTCCAATTGGATTCGCCCGATATTTCATATATTGTGTCCCTTTATTTGATTATAGCCCCCAACTATAGCACATCGATTGTAGTGGTTTTCAAATTCATATAAATTGAATAAATCCGAGCAATAGATTTATCAAATTTCTAACGCATTCAAAATATAATTAATTCTCACATTTGAATGAAAACACCATTAATTGGGAAATGACTTTGGAAATGCTCTTGTCAGCTTAATTTCCTACCATTCCTTGTCTTCTTTATGACTAACAGTTTGTTTAAACATTTAATTAACCTCTTAATAAGGAATGTCTGCTCAGAGAAACGAAATTTTATCTGAATATTGAGTTGTCATCCGTCAACTGTCACTCCTTATTGTCATATCATTAGATCAGAGCCAAAATATGTGAGCGCTAACACTAGCACAGGCACTGTAGGCCTTTCTTTGTCATTCCTTCCCAAATCTTGGTCCCTATTCTGAACTGAAAAATAAAAAAAGACTCGAATTTCATGCAATAACTCTGAAAGCAATGATTGACTTAACTATTGAACAAATGATAGACAAAGCGGTAGCTCTTTGTGGGCTCAAACACTTGAGTTATTTTGCATCAAATTCTTGACTTCACTCTCGACAAACATCAACGCCCGTCACAACATATTTAAAACTAATTAACTATCATTTCTGCCAAATATCAAATCATTTGATTTTTCACAAATATTTTCTCCCATTTGTATCCAATTAAATGAATAAAAATACTGTTTTGGGTAAAAACTTTTTGGACCTGTTTTCTGATAAATACTTATTTAATTAAATGTAGAAATTCTTCGAGTCTTCCGCCACTGGATTTGGCGAATATTTGTTGGCTTTTGAAGTCTTGTATCTTAAGTCAGACAAACTCTTTAGTGGTTTAATCAGCCAAAAGTCTAATTCATATTTTAATTGTTGATTAAGCGATTCGTCACTCAATTGCTTTCATCTAATAAAGCAATTATGTTATTAAATAACTTTTATCTCATTATAAGCCGTTAATTGACACTCAAATCATAACAAACTCTTGAAAACTGCTCTCAAAAACACATCTAATCTATTGATTGCACTCTATTTCGATTGATATTCAAATATTTGTGTGAAAAAAGTAGAAAATAATGGAAACCGTATCTTAAAAATCACTTTCCGAAAGAAAGAGATGTCCCGAACACAGGAAATAAAAACTCAATAAATTATCTAGAACATAATTTTCTCTGCCATTAGAACTGACAGACTCTAATCAAACAATTAATTTCTAAAAAACTCGTTTAAAAATGATCTGCGATAAAGTTATTTAGAAAATTAGTCACAAATTAAATCTATTCCTAACATAAGCCAAATGTGAGACAACTTTTACTATTATTTTTATGGCAAACATTCACTCAAAGGCTTACTCTCTAATTGTCTTTAATTTTTAAGCACAAAACAATTTATTATACTTTTAATTACCAGATATTAGATTTATTATCAAAATGTCGTAATTGACTGAATTAATTGTAAGACAATGGCAGCCAATTTGAGCGGAAATTATCTTCGTTTCAAAATTATATCACTTTTTGAAGGCAATAGCGAGCGTCCGGTGCGTCCGGTCCTCTAGACTCTGGTTCAACGAATTAACTCCTAATTTATTAGTTTAATAATTGGTGACTAAGAAGAAGAAGAGAACCCAAGAGTCTTGTGATTAATATGTTTTAATACCTATTCTTTATTCACGTCTTATGCTGTGAATTGAGCGCCGACTTAAGGAATTTCAATCATAACTATTGAATTAGACTGTGTTTAGGACATATTCTGTGCGATTTGCGTGTCTGCACTCACGTCACTATAAATTAAAGCTCAAACTATGAGTTTGTTATGAGTGCTCTCACTATACACTGTGTTTGCAATTCTGTTGATTTCAATGATCTTTAAGTCACTACACCATAGCTTTGGAGGAAAAGTCAAACCGCTATCAGAGTTACCCAAAACTAATTAAAAACATCGAATCAAATCTCAGTGTTTTCTTTAATAACTTTTCTTTGAGTAATAAATAAATAAACTCTACTCTCCTTTTGATGACTGTTTTGTTTGTTGTTTGTGATAAATCTGTCAGAAATTCCACCAAAACTATCACCAAATGATAATTTTCTATCTCTTGATTTAAATTATGAGAACATGTTTTCAGAAAATTCACTCAAAAATTTTGTTGTCTTTGAAATACGAGACTCACAGATAAATAAGTTTTTTTTCCTCCGATGAACTGAAAATCAGTGAATTTCATGACTAGAGAAGAGGTATGAGAAAAGTTCTCTAAAATTTCCTTTAATCAAATCGAGAACAACTCAATTACAGTGGAAATTAATTTTGTTTTGTCTCTTCTTTTGATTCATAAATTTTGTCAAAACATCGATAGGAAGGAGAAAAAGAGTAAAACAAAAATCTTGAGATAATTTAATCGAATAAATATCCGAATTATATATAGTTTGAGATAAAGTAGTATTTTATTTGTCATCAGAAGAGAAACTAATTTATTACAAAGTAATTCAATTGCTTTATAAATGAGAGACTAATTCAAAGTTAAAATCAATAAACAAACAAAAACAAGAACTTCGTTGAGGGTCTCAAACGAAATGTTAATTTTTTGCAACTTTCAAACTAATACCACAACAGAAGAGTATTTTACTTGATTACAATATTGGCGACCTATGGAGAGGGCTATACACACATAGGGCTCGTTGAGGGCCTACACAGTGAGTGTTGGCATATATTGGTATACATTGGCATACATGGCATCAGATGGTCTGTGGCTTACAAAACACTATTCGCTTTAATTAACTTTAAATTTAGGCTCATTTCGCTTCCACCCAACTTTGCTTGTCTTCTAATTAACTTCTATCACTGCAACCTGTCTGTCCTCTCCACTAACAATTATTGCGGTCTGTGCTCTGCTGCCTGTGCTCTGCGGTCTACAATGTGTGCGCTGTGTCTGAACTGCTGGCAGGCCTATGGCAATGCCGTGCCGGTCAATCACTACAAAACTAGTCAGACTAAGAATGAATGTATTCTGTAGTGAGTATTGAAATACTCGTCGAAAGGCCAGAACGAGATCTCAAACATTTTTCAATTACATTATATTCATATTCAATAACATTGAAAGCAATGGAATAACAAATTGAGAATTAAATCAAACCCTCTTTCAAACGAACCAATGCTTCAAAAACTTTGAAAGTAGTTTTCAATGCGATTAAAATGTTTTTATTATTTATTTCAATACTAACCAAACTTGAAATTAAATTTTAATATTTTTTCCATTCATTGATAGGGAGGAACTGGCGATGAGAGTGGACTTAACTGAAGCACGAGTTCAAGTGAGTGAAGACTATTTAATCATTTAGTTATGGATTTTGTTGGATAGGCATTGATTTGCATGTTTTCCAATTAGACTCAGAGCTGACATAACTGTTGTTATCGTAATTTATTTTATTGGCCAATGAATTGGTGATAACTAACGATAGCTCGTGTTCTTGGAGTCAACTCTTGGCTCTAATTGTGATTCTCTTATCAATTCTTAAACTAATGGCTCACTTAATGGTTGACAACGCCTATACACGTATTGCCTTTTCCTGTGCCTCTCATCCCAGTGTCTGAGCTTAAGTATGAGAGTCGAGTAAATAAGTAATTTGATTGCGAACTGTCTCTCATAGCAATCAATTCTAAAGCCATGAATTGATAAATGATTTGTCTTATCACTAATGTTCGGAACCATATCTTAATTTTATTGAAGAATTAATGCTATTTTCGGAAAGCAATTGCATTGAATTTGTTGCTCACAATCATATCATTACTCATTGAGAATCTGCATTACATTAGGTCTGAGTTAAGTGAGTCCTATCGCATAACTAATGGCAATTCATAGGCAAAATGTAAGGATGAATACCTGTGCGAATGAATTCCCCGTTTATTAACTCAATAAAACACTTGGATTTTGATTCTGTTTCTGAATCTATATATAAGGCTTAGAATTGAATACAGAGTCATATGTTTTATACAAAAAGTCTTTAATTTTTATTTATCACTAATTTGAAAATTTTATTATTTGTGCCTTACTTTCAATGATAACACCCATTGACTTAATGCCAAAAGAATTTGATTCCATTAACATTTGTTTTAATTAATTAATTATTCCACAAATTGAGTCATTGCTAACAATATTCACTTTTCTTTAAAAAGGTATGGTTTCAGAACCGAAGGGCTAAATGGAGAAAACAAGAGAAGTCAACCGGTGCTGGCGGTAGTTCCTCACACGGTTATAATCCTTACGGGACGGGCTCACAAGGCGGTAATACAGTACTACCCTCACAAGTGATGACTAATAGTGCAATGAGTGCAATACACGGCGCCGGACACAATCACCATAGCTCTGCCTCAGCGGCTGCACTATCAGCAGTTGCCGGTAATGCCGGTGCTCTGTTTGGGCCTCACGCGGCTTTGGCGGCAGCCTATCGCAAACCACTCCTCGACCAGTCTGGCCTCAAATCGGGTGCCTATTTTAATAGCCCGGCTATGTTTAACCCGAATTCTTTTAACTTCGCGAACGCCACTGCCTTTCCATTCCGCGAATTGAGTGCAGCATATCCTCAACTATTTCCGGGCAATTTGTCGAATCCGTCCGCTGGCGCCATATCGCCGTTCGCCAACCCATTCCTGTCCCCATACGCCAACGCGTCCAACTCATTCCAAAGCCTTCTCGCATCCCTGTCCTCATCACACAATAGGCCTAAAATTGGAGATGAGGCACAACTTAGAAATTCATCGCATTTCCTATCTGTTCAACAAAACTGTATCGACAGACAAACACCACCGATGCGAATGTCAAGTCCCAGCCCTAACAACGAGAGTTTGGCACAAAACAATTCCGGATCCATTTCAGGTGCAGTTCCTGATAGACGTAACACAAGTATAGCCGCTCTTCGGCTTAAAGCGCGCGAACATGAAATGTCAGTATTGAGAAGTAAAGACCCCAATAACTCAAGTAGTAGTGAGTCCTCACTAAACAACGGCACCGAAAATAACATTTAATTGTCATTTGCCTCAAATCAAACATTTCTTATATCATTGATAGCAAACCAAAAACTCTATTTAAATGATTGAATCGAAGTTCAGTACAATATTTAACAACAAATTCATTACTTTTAGCAAAAAATATCTGATTTTCATTGCATTTCGATTCAGTTGTTTAAGAATTTCACTTCTATTCTGTGATCCAATGAATCCGTCCGTTGATTAATAGCAATACTTATCATTTGATAATATTAATTGTATATGAAGTTTACTCGAATCTATTTTCCATTTCATTGACTGATATTTATTAATCGATTGTAAGTTTCTCTTAATTTTATTATCCATTCATTTGTTTCAACTCTTCTACCATTGATTACAATAATTATTTTCATTTTATACTCGAATTACACAAAACACACGCCTATAATAGTAGTTATGATTATCATTATTATTATTAATATTATTGATCTAATTATTTCTCGGAACAAAGTTTTCATTTGTAATATAAATGACGAAAAAATAATAAAAATGATTAAAAAAAAGTCAAATCGTTTTCCATTTATGAAAATAATTAAAAGACAAACATAACTAAAATGACTTCAAATCGTAATATGGTTTTCATTTGGAGAATCAAAATTGATTTGATTTTATAAGCCTTTAATTAAAATGATCAATGAAATCGAGCGCTGTCTAACTTTCTTTCCACCCTGAACAATTTTCTAAAGACTACACAGACAGTTGTCGGGATGTTTCCGCACGAGAAGACTCCTATTCAACCGCTCTTTTAAATGAATGACTTTTTACTTTTGTTTCTCTTTCTCTAACTTCTGATTCAATATTTTTCATTATAAGGCGATAGTTATATAACTATAGAGTAGTTTTACGATAAGTTTTATGACATCTAATTTTGACGGTCGTATGACTCGTATTAATACTTTTTTGCGCTCAGAGTTCAACAAATGATTGAAAGAAAGAGAAAATACAAACGAAATGCTAAGAAAAAAGTGTTTTTCACAACTAATCTCTTTTTGGTTTGAGACTCACTTTTGGCAACAAAAGTTTGGGACATTTAATGTGTTGGTTGTGCTGCTCAGGCAGACAGAGAACACTATTAAATTGGAGTGCCATACGTTTGGCAATTGGTCTGCAATTTTCTATAATCTGATGTCTCAAACATAGAGTAATATTGAGTGAAATTTTGTCTCTCGTAATAGTAATTCACTTCAATCGCTTCAATGATTTAAACTTGAAGTGTAGGCCTTAATAGACCATCATTTGAAGGAGCAGTTCATTCAAAAAGTTGCTGTCGTGTTGTACGCACGCCAAACATAAGCCAAACATCAAGCAAAGTGCAGACAAACACACAGCCATTTGGCCATACCATCAGCCAAACACGAGATCCCAATTCCCGAGAAATTTACGATTAAATTGTTGTTCAGTCGACAGAAGAAAAACTCGAAAATTCATTCGTGGAAATGGATTTGAATTTGACTTTAAATTATGCTTTCATTCATTCAGTATTAATAGAAAAAAGAGTAAAAGAGTTGATCACAACTCAAATAGAAGTAAAGCGTTAGTAAAAGCGTTACATAAGATATAATTTATTTTATATTATTTTATACCTTATTTTCTTTATTCTGGAGTTTTTTGGTCGTAACTCAATCTTAAGAGGAAAATAAGCGCTTCAATGAATAAATTTAATGATCGTATCATTTACTGGATGTGGGCTTCAATGTCATCAACGATTAACTTTTATAATAGTGTTCCCGAAAACAGCGCCAAATCGTTCGCTATTTTTCGTACAGAATATTAACTTTTTTAATAAGTTTAGTCCTGAGGACAACGCGCCCTAAATTGCGGCCCAAAGTACTGGTCCTTAAGACTAACGATATTATTCTGACTATAATATTGTGTTTTGCTCTTTCATTCATGAAATTGTATAATAAAAACAGAGGACTTCAAGAGTTTAGCCAATAAAAGACGAAAACTTATTCATTAGACGTTTCCTATTATTCTCTTTTTCATTTGAGGCCCAAATTAACGCCAATTTATTTGGTTTTTATTTGCAAATAAAAAATATTCTAATCATACGAACACTAATATAATGGGAATTAACTAATTTCTCGTTAGTTTTTAATTATAATAACATTATTATACATATCTCGCATCGCATTTCACGAAACAAAAATATATTAATTTTACTCATTTGCCAAAAAACCGAAAGATTTATTGATAACATTTAGGAGAGAGGGAGAGAGGGAGGGAGAGAGGGGAGAGAAATAGAGAGAGAATAGGAGAGAGGGAGAGAGAGACCAAATTCAATGCCTTAATTACATTATCTGTATTTAATTACAGTTATATTACATTATATTTCTATAATATATTACATTTGAATAAAGAGAATAATGAACTCTATTTCCTAATCATTATTACAATAAACTCTTTGTTTGAATATGTTTTGAATAAATTATTAGCGAAAGAATTCTTTAAACAATTGTTTTGCGAAAAGCAAGTCATAAAACTTCAATAGAGTATATTTGTAGCGCTATTTTTTTGCTGGTTTGTCTAAATGGCATTAAAATAATTTTAATTTTCCTAATTATCTGTTTTGGTATTAGAATTCATTGTGAAAAAGACCATTACTATTGTCGTTACTTTAGAGGCGACTCTAACCAACACTTTATCCGCTTTTATACTGAAAATCGCAATTATTTGACATTAGTTTGCAGTGAAAACCAATTATTCGCTTTGCGTTTAATTATTTGTTTCATAAAATGTTTTGTAGAGATCGGCAATAATTAACAATAACTGCTTGAATGCACTGCTTAACAAAATTACACAATTCGTCAATTCGTTTGGATAGCAATCCAAGCAAACCAATGGACAGACATTTTTTCGGTGTCGCGAATCGATTTCCTCGAGAAATGCCTGCACTGGAGGCGAACCGACAAAAAACGACAAAATGAAAGACAAGAGACTGTAAACCAAAGGAATTTACTTCTCTTAAGACTAATGTCCAAATTATACGATGGTTTTGATTGAATTAAATTTTACTTTTGATAGCAATTACTTTGATTGCAGTCGGATTTCACACCTCTGTCTCCTCTGACTGCCGCCCCCTTCCCAGTGTTCGAAGAGATTCTCAGCGAAATTGAATTTAAGCGTCAGTGCATCAAAAGACTCACAACAGTTACTGTTAAAAGTTTTAACTCATAATTAGAGACCAAAAAAGGTTTATTCAATTTTGTTAGTAATTGATGGCATTCGAAGAAAATAATGCATTTCTTTTCGTTTTGCTAATCGGATGATCGCTTCTAAACTATTACAGCATTGGCTGCAAATCCAGACTTTTCGCCCATAATTTGTCCGCCGACTGCCGGTCTATCTCTCATAATATGTAGACATCCCTTATGTGAAGCCAATCCATTGGAAGCTATTCTTTCCATTTGTTTCATTGCCAGAGAAGCAGAAAAGTGATTGTTTGGGCCATCAATGGAAGAGTCAGTCTGTTGTATAACTTCTTTATTGTACTCTCTTTCGTACAAATTTCATGAACACATTATAACCATTATCTACAAAATTGAGCGCTTATTAAACAAATGCCACCACAGGTCTGGTCAATGGTCTATTGCCCTAACCATAAACACTCCAAATATAATAATAATCACAAAAGTAAAAAGGAATCAGAGAAGAGAGAGAGAGAGAGAGAGAGAGAGAGAGAGAGAGAGAGAGAGAGAGAGAGAGAGAGAGAGAGAGAGAAGAGGAGAGAGAGAGAGAGAGAGAAGAGAGAGAGCGGCTGATGCTTTTGAAGTGTAGGTAATAGTGAATAATGATGTTAACAATAACTCCGATGGCATTAGTCTTTCAATTGAATAAAGAGAGAGACGTTCCATAAAATTATTGGCAACAGAGGATTGGATCGCAATTATCGGTGCCATCAGATTCTTATATGATTTGATTGTACCCATTGTACAGCACTTACACTCATTGCCAACTAAAACGGTTATCAGAAGCGACTCTTCTTAGAGCTCTGGTTAGAGCTCTTACCTGAGATCCACTGCTAACTAATTTAAGTGAATGTTATTCACTCTAAACAGTAAGAGTCGGTCTTGAAAGCAGTGGAGCATCACTTTTGCTAAGAAATAAATTAGACTTTGATGGCCACAACCTGTGCCACTGGCGGTCAATGAGACAGGAAGTCCACAATTACTGCATCACAAAAAATTAATTCCATTTCTATAATTTCGGAATTACTTTCCTTTCGATATATCTATAAATTGTATGTCATTTCTTCCAACAGATTATTATTAAATAGAAATCTATTTTTGTGACAACTTTTTTGGTCCTAAAAAACACTGAAATGAGTTGTGAAGAGGCGATGATCTTAACGTGTAATATGTTATTGGATTTACTCAACTTATCATCAAAATAGTAAACCAACCAAAACATTGCTAAAAACTTTATTATTATATTTTATGAGATTCTTGTTCTGTTGGAAACCCAATCCAATTGTCGGGTCCAATGTTTTTCAATCACTTTCTTGGTTGCACTGACTCTCGCCCTTGACTTTGATTCTTGCATTTTATGGTTCAATTCAAGAGAACAGCATTTTTTACACCCGATTCCAGTCTTGTTATGCATTAATTTGAGTTCAAATATATTTGTTATTTATATACCTATAATAAGGCAATAATTCGCACTTTTTTTAGCGCACAACTAGTGTTAGCAAATGAGTGCCAGTGTTGGCACAGAACCAAAAATTGAGCCCTAATTATAAGGCTGTTAACATTGGAATAGATTCAGACCTAAAATGGCCAGAATTCGTGTGAGTACTGTGGGCTAACACATTGATTATAGAGAGTGAGATACACACTGATTATATTGAGTGGTGGAACAGCACAAACATTGAAAGTCCTGTGCAAGTTGTGTATCACTTATTTTTTATTCGCTCATAAAATCTTTAATTTGCTTTCCTTTGAAAACCTTTTTTCGTTTACAATTTGATGACTTATTTATAGGCAATAAAATTCTTCTATAAATAAATTGAATATAAATCCGAAGCCAAATGAGAAGGAAAAACATTTTCTCATTAAAGTGGTCTCGAGTTGACTGTAATTGTGTTGCCATTCGTTTTGTTAGTTTTTTCCCATTTGATTCTCAGAGCTGTTCCTTATTTAGTGAATAACTCTATTAATTCCATACAATGAAAGAAATCGATTAAAGCCTACGACTAGTCATGAAATAAGAGTTTAGTTCTCTTTTTTCTATTATTTATTCGTCTCTTACTAACCATATCTTATTTCAATAAAAAATCAATTGTCAAGAATTCTCTTCAGCGTCTGCTTTGGAACACATTTTCTCTTCAACTTTGATTTGACTCTTGGCTAAAAAAATACAATCATTTTAATAGTGTTTGTTGTGCTCTAATCGTGAAGTTGTTTACTGGAGAACATCAATCATAATCAAAGTGAATGAATCTAATATTATTTAACCGATAATAATAGAAAAGAGAGGAACTGTCGAAGTGATGCCTCACTAACACAACGAGCATAATATTACAAAAGCCATCACAACATCATATGATATGCCATATAAGACCCGGAGTCTATTGCACGAGATATTGAACGTTCGTTACCGCAGATGTAATCAAAATTGAGATCATTTTGTGGTATAAGTGAAACAAATTTGTTTTATTCTCAGATCAGAATCCACTCAAATGTCAGGAATTTTCGGCCAACAGTTCTATAATTCTTTTTTATTACTCTTAGAGCTCATGATTTGTCTCCGACTCCAAACAGAAGCGATTTATTAGATTGCAGTCAATTGAGAGAAACGCAGAAAAAATAAGTCTATTCGTGGCTTAACTATAAACAAATTTAATGCCTTTCCAGAAATTAGTCTGTATTTTGACTAAAATACTCCCGTATTTCGGGGGATATATCTAACTATTATATAAAGTATTGGCAGTAAGTGAAGAAGAAATGAGGAAAAAGTGGCCAAACAAGTGGCCAAACAAGTTGTTGCCAATTGAGTGCATACTGTGTTTCACTGCCAGATATTTGTTGAACGCATCAACGATTGCACTGCCAGTCATTGCAATGAATGGACGATCAGCTCGACTGTGATGACTGTGCCAGCAATCAACAGACCGGTATTGGAGAGATGAATGAGACACAGGTATGCCATCCTAACACCAGAATTATCGGCGGCACCACAACAATTACCGACCGATCATTTCACTCAATTCTGCGCTATAGACACCACTCTATATCTGTACCACACATACAGTCGATCCTCGATTAGGAGAGGAATCACTACTTGAGAGGCGTCTAAGTCTCTCTCAAGATATACAATGAATTGTTGTTTCGGAAATGTATTAACCTTTATATCGATCAGAAAATTGAGTCTATTTTTGAACTTTTGATTAATGACAGAGAAATTGGTCCAAAATGATGAGTAGAGCGTAGTCTTCGTTTCATTAACACTCAGACCTGTTTGTGGGACGTTCTAGTGGTTAGTCTGTTGTATAGATCAGGTCCGATATGGTAGTCACATATGTGTGTCTGTTGTGATGTCAATCAAACACAACACCTCTGACCGCATAATTGGATATTTTCCTTATTTTTTGTGACTCTAATCACATAAGAATGAGATTTGAGTCAAAAATTGAACACAAAAATAGAAGTGAGTTATACTGCAAATGAATGACTCTTTGCTGTTACAGCTCTACACCAGTGCTTGCATTGAATTGTTGGCAATCATTGCCTGTTTATAAAGTGAAGGAATCGTGTGTTTGACCATCTCTTGGTTAAGCATATCGTTGTTTGTATGGCACAGATAGAGATCAGGCTCTCAGGCCGTTCGAGCTGTGGGGTCGACACAACACGCATTGGATGCAATAATCTTCAATTTGTCTAATACTCTGAGTGCAGTCCGCGCCCAACACAGCCTCTAAGGCTCGCAATAATAATAAGAAGAAATTAGTTATTATTAGTTGCCTTTAATCATAATAATAAGGATTCGATGAATTAGTATTACTTAATCTCAATCAAAAAGTTATGCCCTTTTGTTGCCATTAATTTGATCAGAGATGACATCACACAAAACCAAATCTATTAATATCGCTTCAAATTCCTGTACTCAACGCATACATTCATTTATAATTGTCTATATTAGGGCCATATCAGAGCACAGGTAGATGAAGGTGTGCCACAATCAAAAATTTGATAGCTCAAAATGAAAAGAAATCTTTTAAACTTTGCGTCAAATCTTGAATGGAGTGTAGAAACAAAACAAAGTATAAGAAATTATCTAATTTTGTTGCCATCACAACAAGTGCTTCCCTTTCTTAATCAATGGCCTATTCATAAGGAGAGGACCCGGAGCTTATTATTATGATTTGAATTAGTGATTACATAAATTACATAAATTGTGGAAAAGGTGTCTGTGCTGAGGACCGACTCACAAATCAAATGAATACAGTGTTTAACTTTGCATTTAATGTAATTATTAGAGCCCGAGAAAAAGGAGGCTAAAAATGTTTGATTGTTAGAAAAGTTAAAAATCTTTGAAAGTCGACAATGAAGTGCTGCGCGCGGGTCTGAACGAAAAATTAAGGGCTTATCCGCAGATATGGCTATTATAAGTTTACAAAATGGATGGTTTTTGCCCGAAGGAAGTCTTTCCCGAAGAGTATGTCTACAAACCGGCGGCCAATCATTTATACCGAATTGGTTTATGTCTTACTAACGATCAGACCAT
>JAQIWF010000589.1:0-17317 GCA_034694965.1 Ceratozetes gracilis
TTTTAAACGGATACCCCCCCCACACCCCCGCTCGTTGTTAATAAAGAAAATTATTTTCTTTATTATTAACGAGCTCTTTTATTATTATCGAGGCGCGTTACGTTGATAATAAAGAAAATTAGCAACAATGCGAAATATTTTTAGAATATTTTAAAATCCATTGTTGACTATCTTTTTTATTAACAATGGATAATATTTCGTCCTTTGCAAATAAAGGGATGTATGCAATGTTTTTTGCTACTAATGGAGGGAATTATGTCTTTTGCTAATAATGGGATGCTTGTGATGTCTTTTACTTTAATGGAGGGAATTATGTCCTTTGATAATAATGGTATACTTTTGATGTCTTTTACTATTAATGGAGTGAATTATGTCCTTTGCTAATAAAGGGATGAATGTGATGTCTTTTACTATTAATGGAGGGAATTATGTTCTTTGCTAATAATGGGATGTATGCAATGTTTTTTCCTAATAATGGAGTGAATTATACCTTTGATAATAATAAAATGCAAGTGATATTTTTATTATTAATGGAGTGAATTATCTCCTTTGATAATAAAGAGATGCATGTGATGCTTTTACTATTAATGGAGGGAATTATGTTCTTTGCTAATAATGGGATGTATGTAATGTTTTTTCCTAATAATGGAGTGAATTATACCTTTGATAATAATAAAATGCAAGTGATATTTTTATTATTAATGTAGTGAATTATCTCCTTTGATAATAAAGAGATGCATGTGATGCTTTTACTATTAATGGAGCGGGGCGTCGCGGTTAGAATTTTGCCGTTAATATGGTTAGTACGCCACGCCTCGCGAAGCGGGGCGTCGCGGCTTAAAATTTGCTATTAATATGGTTAATAGGCCATGCCTCGCGAAGCACGGCGTCGTGGCTTGAATTTTGTTGTTAATATGGTAGTACGCCAAGTCCCGAGTCAATTGTTAACTTTACTAGATTAAAAATGAAATGCTATTCTCTGAAATTCCGTATTTCTAGCTTGTTTTTATTCAGTGGCTAACATATTGATCCATGTTGCAATTATTGGGTAACAGTAGATAGTTTGAATAAAACAAGATAATGATCCCCTTAACTCAACATTTATAATTGGGTGGTGAAAATCTTTCATTAACTGATAATGTTATCAAGAAAAGTATAGTAAATACTAAGTTAACAATTAATCAATTTTTTGCATTAATTTTTGCCAAAAATCTACAAAAAATAGGTAAAATTTATGAAAAATTATTACAAATGTCGAAAATTTAACCTATTTTGGTCAAAATTTGAGGAAAAAAAATATAAAAAAATTCTGTTCTTGGCAAAATCTTAAAAATTTACAATATAAAATCGATGAGTTTTGTCTTCCCTCCTCCCATAGATTTTGACCCAAACTTTTCCCAAAATACCCCTTGGAGTCGAGACCCTTATCAAACCATGAGTTAAATGAACCATTGAGTCCAATTGGACATAAATCAAAGAAAAGGTCACTTTATTTTCAAGTAAATTGTATTTCAATAAAAACTTAATTACTTATAATATTTAATCACAAAATAACTTAAATTACAATCAAACGAATCAATGGTTCGAAATATTTCTCACAAAAGTATTTGAGTTTAAAAAGAGTTCAATGAATAAAATAATGGATTTATTTGTAAATCAATTAATGAAAGTAAAGTCAAAATTAATTGAAAAAAAACATTTTAAGAAAAAAATGAAAAACTATTGAAATTAAGGCAAAACTTATAATAAATTAATGAATTTATTGCACTTTAATAGTCGTTATTATTATTATTTGAAAGTTTGGCCCAACTTTTAGGGTCAGAGCTGATGGACAGTCCAGTGAACCCCATTTGTGTGAGTGAGCACTGATGCCAACGCTGTTCGGCATCACCACCAAAACTGGACAGTGCTTTGCGAGCCTCCTCTCGCACCCTATGGTCGGCGTCTTCTGTGGACACATATAAGAGTTCATCGATCACTTGTAAGGCCTGAATGTGCGCCAAACCATTACAAGAGGCCCGACGGGTAGTCACGGAGTTTGACTCCAAACCCGATAATAAATGAGTCAAAATCTATTCAAATGAAAAGTTTTGTTAAATTAAAAACATTTTCAAAATAAATAAAATTAAAAATCAAAACACTATTAATGGCCTCAAAAAATCCAATCAATAATTTAGTCCTAAAATAAAATTCCGGAAATTCCTCGAAATAATTACAAAAAGCACCCCTTCCTGTATAACAGGCAAAAGCTAATTGAAGTATTGCCCAAATGACTGAATAATCAATATTAGAGTAAACATAAAATTCATTTATTTCTGACTAATAACTAAACTTCGACTCAATTTTGAAACTATTTTTTGTAAAAATCAATTCAAATGATTTGAAAGGACTCTGAGAACAATTGCGGTGACATTTGTGGTGGCTTTGAGTCACACCTGAGTTCACTTCAAATATGAATACAAAGGAATTAAAGCAAAAAAATCATAGCATTTGACAAAAAAATTGTTTCGAAACAATTGATTCAATGCTTACTTCAGTCTCGTTGTCGTCTGTCATGATTTTGAGCCACTGTTTGGCAATTGTGGACATCTGAGTGTCGGGTCCTATCATAGCCCTGATGGCAGCCCACGTCACTTCATGTGGACTCCACTCACGGGCTATAAATCTGGACAAATAGGTCTCAAAAGCGTTCACATCCTTCGATCGAATGACTCGACTGACATCTAAACCCACTTTTAAGATATCAGATATGGCGACACTTGACTCGAACCGACCCCAGAAGGCGCGCACATGTAATACACTGACGTAATCACATTCAGAGATCTTTGCGGTCAACCACTCACTGGAATCGCTTATTATGTCTTCAACTGACTCGTGATTATGCATAAGAATGTTGAGCGCATCGGCACAGGCCCTCCAGTCTATTACTATCACATCCCTCTTGAGGCCAGAGGTCAACAGACCCCAGAACTCTTTGACGCGGGTGTCGGCCCCCAAGAAGTCTTCATAGGAGTTGCCGTAGTTTTTGGCCAACTCTTGGAGTGCGAACGCGTCGTCTTTGAGCCGATTTAACGCATCCTTTTCTCTGGCCTTCAGAACCCATTGTCCGCAATGAGACAACTGAATGATGGCGTCCCGCGTATGACTCACAACACACGCCTCCCATTGACTCGAGAGCGGCACAGGACTTGAATTACGTGATATCACAGACTAGTAGTGAATATTGAAAAGAAATTTATGTTAAAAATCTAATAAATAGAGTGAAAAATAATGTATAAAATAGGGTTAAAATCATTATATGATTTCCATTTTGGCCCTAAATTATGGCTTTTCTTCCAAAAATCATTAGTAATTCTAAAGATTTATTGATTTAATGCTAAAACATGTGATTTCGTCGTACGAATGCCAAATAAAAATTGATTTATAATTTATTTTTCAGAAGTCATTAATAGAAACAGTAGTGTCTATGGGGTGGGGAAGGGATGTGATTGACTAGAACTACATGACTACTCTCATAATGACTTTCTTAGTGATTAAAGTGAAAAATCAACAAAAGCAGTAAAATTTGAGTTTAATCACTGAAACAAATTGATCATTTCGAAATGTCTTTGATGTTATCATGGTAATTATGATAAATACTGGCAAATTGGGTAAATATTTTATAAAATCAACAAAAGGCTATTAAAATCGACAAAAAGCTATTAAAATCTAATTCCCTGATAACTCAGATAATTTAATTCATTAAATTTGATGACTTCCCCCCTCCCCTACCCACTGTCCATCTCTTACAAGTAGTGGTTTGTAATGAAACGCTTATTCACTATTATTTTCGTCATAATTTCCATTCAAAAAAGGAGTGGAATCGAAGGCAACGGAAAAAATACGTTTTTTAGTCAACATTTGTGACAATAATTAATAAATTAGTGAAACAAACGAATGACTCAAACCTTGGGTTCAAATCATATAACAAATGATTTGTGGAAATGAGTCGAAAATTACTGTCATTTAAGTCGAGAAACAAAAAGACAAAAGAATTCAAAATCTAAATATATTTACACTGTTTTGGTCTTCGGTGTCGTCTAAGAACCCGAACTCAGCCAAAGCCGCGTCAATGTCCTCATTATCGGAACTATAGTCTGACTGTGAGGTCGAGTCTTTGGTAAGAATCTTCCAGAGTCTGTTGGCGGCGCCCACCATAGGGGTGAGCTCTTCGTATTGTCCCTGGAAGTCCTCAAGTGCTGACAACAGCTGTGAGAGAGTCTCGACTGTTGTCTCACGGGATGACATGCGAGACACAGACCGGGATTCTGTGCTGTCTATCGACGACTCCGCCATTATTAATGGCATTCCATTTGTTTTACCGTTAATTATATTATTATTACTAGAATTGGAGTGACTGTTGAAGTATGTGCTGATGGCAGGCGTCCACTTCGTTCTGACCTTCAGCTTTAGACTGCCTGAGCTATTGGCCATAAGTGAGAGTAGTTGTGTGCGGGACCGCATCAGTTCCCTGGTCTCGATATGTGTGACCCCTAATGTGACGTATCGTTTAGTCCAACCCGTCTTCACTTCCCTAACCCTAACACTGATTGGGTCGAGGAGTGAGCCTTGGAGTTGAAACTCCTGTTGTTCCCATTCACGCTGTCCTTCCCTACCAATGCGAACCCGAACGACCCGTCGCTGTCGGCCGTGTCTGAACTCAATCTCATACTGATCTCGTGGACAGATTCGAGCCCAGCCCTCAATCTCTTCGACTTTTAGATTAAAAAATCCTGAAATACAGAACAAATGTCAGAGTATTCCCATAATTTTGGCCTATTTTGAGGCTATCAGTCCTCATATCGTTCACATCTTAATCAGAGGCGGGAAAGGGTGTTGTAATATGCATACTAACTACTCCATAACTACTCCTTAATTATCCCTCAAAGCACAGAATAATTTTCTTTTTCCATTTCGAACCCATACTTATGGCATATTTAGAGCTATTCTGAGCGGAAAGTCATATCTTCAGAGATATTGAACCAAAAAAGTGGAAAACCTGTTAATCACTAATTGATATTAATTACGACAAAAAAGGCAGAGATACTGTTAAGGTGTCTGTGCGTCGCTCAGGATGTCCTCGACAGCAATGCTAAGAATTCTTCGCTAAAAACTCAATTAACGGTTCAATGGTTTAGAAAATTGAATTTTCGAAACTACTCGAGGCTTAAAACAGATGAGTGGAGAGGTTTGTGCTGATAGACAATCGCACCGACACTTCACTGGAGAAGGCATTCATACAAAAAGTCTGATCTATTCTTAAGCAAAACAGTAGACAATCGATACAAGGATTGACTCAAAAACCTGTCGACAAATTGATTGGAAATCTCAGTAAAATTGGAGAAAAAAAAGTCGGGCTTTTTGTGGCAAAACTTTTGGAAATGTTTGAGAAAATGATTGAAAACTGAATTTGAATTTTTCATATAAATTGGAAATAGTTTTACGAACCGATCATTACTTCCAATTGCTTTTCAATACCGATGAGAGTCCGCGAGTTTTCCTTCCATTCTGTGTCACAATCTCTAGACTTAGAAATCCTCATCATTTTGATCAACGCCTCCCTTAACCTCAGATGCGTTTCGTATTCATCCCTTAAATGCCTGATTCGCGACAATTGCTGTCGAAGTGAGTCCTTGTGATTGACGGACAGTAAGTACTGGTCTGGTGTCGAGTCGTCGGACTTCCAACTGTTGAGCGATTTGTTTAAATTGATTTCACTCTCAATACTAGAAATAACTTCACTGAAAAAAATGGAGAAAAAAAAACGAAATGAAATTCAATCAAAAAGACAAATATTTTATATGAAATCGAAATGAGATTTGAAATGATATGAAATATCAGTTTTGATACCATATTTCCCCACATATTAGCCGCGGATTATGAAACTCATTCACTGAATGCATAATAGACTTACAAAACCGTCTAAAATAACAAATACCTCTCATATCGAATTTGTATTTATCTCTAAGCATGTTAATTTCTTTGAATCAACTGATAATACTCTTGGAAAAATAAAGATATTTATTAAGAATGGGACGGATTAGTGGGTGAAGAGGGAGCCAATAGATAATAATGATATTAAATAGATAACATTAGACGCCTATTGATAGATAACTTGTTATTTTAATCAACAATTTAAAGAGTATCAAATTGCTAAAATAACTTTTAATCTAGGAGAGGCTAACTTCTTTAAAGGCTTGGCCCTGCCGTTGGTTACATCGATAAGATATGGCTAATTCTATGATCAATTAATCATGTGAATACAAATTATCAGAAATAAACCAGTTGCTTTTACGTCAAATCGATGAGTCATTGATTTTTCAAGGAAATAAAAGAAATTAATCAAGAATTGACAAAAATAGAAATGGTTATTTCAATCTCAAGTTTAGCCTAGAGAAATGTTCTCATGTTATTGTGCTTGAATTTATGTATCAGGGATAATTTGTGCAAATCTAGATATGCAATTGTACGGCACTGGGGGGATGGGAGGGCTCAGTGGGACCATTCTTTAGGCATACATTTCATTAAGAGATCAGGAATTAGTTAAATGGAGTACAGAATTAAGTTATTGCTCACTACGTACTAATTGGCTGATCCCTAATTGAAGTCACGATTAAATAGCATTTAAAGTAATTTGAAAAATAAAAGTCAATTAAAAATTAATTTTAATCTAAAAATAAGAAAATATTCAACTTTTTAAGAATGTATTAAAAGTAAGACTTCTTTTGAGGGAAAAGTCATTAAAAATAAATAAAATTATTAAAAAAAATGCAATTATTTTCCAAAAAAAGACAAAAATGGAGATAAAAATTGTGAACAAAAAAAGTGTTAATCATTTCAATTGTTTTTCTCTTCAAAAGATAGGATGAGATAATGAAAGGGAAAGGTATCACAAAAGGACTGCTTAAGAATTTGTCATAATTTGAGTAATGGCTGTCCTCATACCTGAGCCCACGTTCGCAGTGGTCGACAAGATCTTTGAATTGATGGCAATGAATGATATCATTCTTGGATGTGATCGAAGGTAAGGCACTTCTGGAGAGAGAGCCCGAGGAGGACGACCCCACCGATGACTGTGAGGACCAGTCGTTATGGCGGTTCATTGTCGACGAATGACTCGACTGTGGACTGAAAGACATGTCTATTGACCCCTTCCTCTGGAGTGCACTCTAATCAAAGGCACAGTTATCTACAAATGGCTTAAAACTGTTGTCACAAAACAAATACAAAACAATTGAAATAAATATGAAAACAAATATTGGACTCAATTTTCCGACAATTAATTCCACATTATTTTCACCAAAATATGGGAAAAAAGGACTCAAAAACTCATTGAATTAAAAAAATACTTTCATTTAATTATTAAGTCATTAAATATTGAATTCATTTCCATTTGATTTATAATTTTAATAATAAAATAATAAATAATTAATTGGTTATCAAAGAGTCTGTCCTTTCATTTGCTTCATAGGAATGTGTGTTTGAAGTGTAGTTTCACTGTCTGTTGAGCGCTGGCTGTTGAGCGCAGGTGCACTCAGCACAGGGTTAGTGATGCGCAACCACCACTCCCCCGGATGTGATTTATATGCACCTGCTAATTTAATACTTGAGAAATTGAAAAGACATTAATGATTTTATCATATTTTTTTCATTAAATGGTCATGGAGCAATTAATTTATGCTTAATGATTTTAATAGTTAATTGCTCAAGTAGACATCATTGACTTTGTTCAAATTATTCAGGAACAACGTTACTTAAAATAGAGCTCAATTATATTAAGCTATCAATAATAACCTCGGTGATTATGAAACTTTGACATGCTGAATTAGGAATTTGAACTATTTTAATTGGGTAAACACATGTCTAAAAATGAGTCCATGGTTGTTTTAATTTTGAATTAATAAAAGTGGAGAATTAGATTTAATTTTAGACTCGCTTTTGTGGAAACCCACAGAAAGCTTAGGCTTTTGATAAACAATTTATTTATAAAATATTTGCCCAAAAAAATCTTCTGAATCGATATATAAATTGGGTTACAATTTGTTGCAATTATTTAAGAATTTTCTCCATTTGTTGTCATATTTTTTCATAAGTTTAATGACTTATTATTTTTCCGTCAATTCTGTTGTACCGCGAAATCAGGTTTTCATTTATGGGAATAATATCTCATATTTTCGAAATGTTTGAACACTTTTTTCATTCAATTGATTGGATTATATGAATGAATAACAATATGTTTTTGTCGATTAGTTTTTATACATAACTCTGTTTTACAGCAATTTTATGCAGGAATTCAACTCAACTATCAAAGGGTTTGAATGAAAAAATAATTCAAATTTTGATTCACTATTTTTTGTGATTTAATTAGAGTTTAAAGAGTTGTGCTCTTAAATCATCGGAGAAGAGAAAGAACATATGAATTATTCAAATGTTTGTGAACTAGTTTAGATATTTTCTTGTATTCTTCGCTCGATTTCATCGATTCATTAAATATTTTTGGGGAAAAAAGACATAAAATTGTAAATTCTTTTCGAAAATATTTGATTATTAGACAACATTTTTAATGAGTTTGTAAAAGCGTGTGCAAGGTGGTGGTGGTGGTGGTGGTGGTAGTAGTAGTAGTAGTGAGCAGGGCAGAATTATTAAAATTGATAAATTAATAAGGTAAGTATTAATTAACCAACAGTCTAAACTTGGTAGATCTATTTTTAAATGACCATTACAGTTTGTAAATTATTTTGATGTAAAATCTCTAGATCATATAAATTGCAATATTTCCTAATGATCTTGCAATCAGAATGTAAACGGAAATTGTCAAGTGAAATGAGGAGTTAGTTACTGTGATTTATGATGACCATATATCTATCTAGCTCATTTCGGTTAATATCCTATTTCTTTGTTTATTCTTTTATTACATATCAACTGATTCCCAGCAGAAGGGGTTTCATAACAAATATTGATTATACTTGCTATTTATCTGCTATTTATTTGTTCAATTGATTCATTCAAAAAATAAAAGGTTCAATAAATTTGCCGAATTTGTTGACCAAAAACGAAATAAATATCTTTTCCAGTTTGAACAAGAAGACACTGTATATTACTTGGTAAATATTTATACAGGGGTACAGAAGAACAATTCTTATCTCATTAAATAAACAGACATAAAGAAATATCAAAAGTTATAATTTTTATGAGTGTTTACGCTTTCAAATGACTTAAAGACCGGCTTTTTGTAAGACTTTTATTATTAAAACGTATTTTTCTATTAATTTGTTTTAATTGACGACAAATTACTGATAAGAATGTGAGTAATTAATGATAGTATTGATAAGTAAAGAATTCTTGATGGATAAGATTAATTCAAGTCTTTTAAACCCAATTCTTTTTTGCATTTATAATTTCATATAGAAATAGGTTCTTGGAATTTTAAAAACCTTGAAGATTAATAAACTATTACCACATTTACTCCAAGGGATGAATAAGGAGAAGTAAGCCAAAATTTTTTATATCCCTTTCTCTGGCGTTGATAACAGAATCATCCCTGACACATATGTTTATTTACATAAAGTGAATTTTATTTTTGTTCTAGATACTTATAAGTTATAACATATTAATCATGGGATGTGTTTGTCATATCTATCCCTTATTCACTGCATAATTGAGTTGATAATAAGATATAACATTAACTTAATTGAATTGCTGAAAATTTTATAAAATAAACTAAATTACCTCTCACCATATTTTTAACATAAGTCATTTGATCAAATAAAGTAACAGGGATCACTATCCACATGTAATATGCTAGGTCAATGAACATACCGCAACTTAATTAACATTATTAAAACTTGGATAACACAAAACCTTGATGAAAATGTTAAAATTGATTACATTTGTGATAGTATTTATAACCATAAAACCCTGGTCACTTGACGAACAAAAGGACCAGATGTTTCACATCAATATGAAATCAGCTGATTATTCAAAATTGCCCAAGATCACATCAAATCTTCCCAGAGCTGAAGAAACAGCACTCATAATGCAATTTAATTGGAATGATATCTAGTAATAAATAAGGATATGTTTACCAAGATTGATGATCATTTACTTATTCTTTTTATAGTTTTGAACTTGACAAATTAACGGAACAATTTCCACCGAAAGTGAATGTTGGCGGGAGTATACCTGACTATTTGCCCTCTCAAGTTTTTCTTGATGCCCTTGCCAAAGTGGCAGCTAATCAAAGTGATCCAAATTCATATAAACTACACCAGTATTCTAGATCAACTGTAAGCATCTTGATGTTAATTAATAATAAGCTTTTAAACAACAAAATTATAAAAAACAAATTCCTTATTTATTCAAAAATATTTAATATGACCAGGGAGATATGAGGCTTGTGACTGTGGTGGCTAAATTTTATTCCTATCTGTTAAAGCGTAATCTGAATGCACGTAAAGAGATCCTGATTACTGCCGGTGCCATCAATGCTCTTGATCTAGCAGCAAGGGCATTCACTAATCCTGGAGATGAGGTGATTATATTTGAGCCTTTCCTTTGGTGCTTTAGAGCTATTATAGCTGTGTCAGGTGGAAAACTTATGCCTGTGCAGTTACGGGTCATAAATGGGACTGGTGAAAACTCCAATGACTGGTCCTTTGATAAAAAAGAATTAGAATCCAAAATCAACAGGAAAACAAAATGGATCTTGCTTAATAACCCAAATAATCCAATTGGAAAAGTGAGCTATAAATTAATGTAACAATTATAATTTATCCTGGATTTAAATAATGAATTATTTCAAAGGCATTCACATGGGATGAATTAATTTTCATTGGTTACCTAGCTAAGAAGTATAATCTGCTTATCATTTCTGATGAATCAGCTCAATGGTATCAATATGATAACCCTGGTCATAATAGAATTGGTAAAACCATTTCTATTTTCTAATTAATAATTTATAACTATTGATGGTTCTAGCTTCAATACCTGGCTTATTTGAAAGAATCATAACAATAACTTCTGGTGGAAAGATATTCAGTAACACGGGTTGGAGAATAGGTTGGGCCATAGGGCCAGAGGATAAGCTATGGGCCATGTCTTCACTCATTGGCTCTTCAATTATTTCAGTCTCCACTCCAATGCAAACCGCATACGCCATAGGATTAGAGACAGAACTGAAGAGATGGGGAGACCCCGACTCATACTTCAATCAATTGAGACAGATTGCTAAAACTGCCCTGGATAGAATAGTTTCCATACTAAAATCTGTAGGGGCAGAAGTTATCATACCTACTGCTGGCTATTCCGTTACCGCCAACTTTAGTAAACTGGCCGATCAAATAGACCTGTCCTCTCAAAATGATTACAGACCAGGAATGAAATTTATGAAATATATGTTAATCGAAAAGGTAATTATAATTTGAAAGTTATCTTGATAATTTAATATTTATAAATGATAATTACAACTTGTTCATACTTATAAGGGTATAGCAACCTGGCCACTTTCCATATTTTACAGCGAGAAAAATCTATGGAAAACAGAATATTGTTTACGATTTACTAATTTAAAAACATTGGAAACTTATGACACTTTCGAGCGCTTATTATTATTAGTATTTAAAAGAGTCAATACTGTGCAAGGTACTCAATTATAATCTATTTATTCAAAAGCAAAAGATGCATAACTTATTAAAATGTGTCTAATATTAAATATCTCAATTTAATTATTAATTAAAATATCCAAATAAATTATTGAAATTAAGCAAGATGCTCAATCAGAACAGTGCTGTATTTTATTAACTTGTTACAAGACAATTACTGTTCCTGTACAAATAGTGGAATTTCCTTTTCTGAAGACATCATAAGCACCATCTCTTGCAATGAGTACATTGGGGTCCAATTTATCGCTAATCAATAACTCCCAGTAAACAGTCTGAATAGTGGACAGACCCAAAACAGATGAACACTTTTTTAAATAGCTTCGTTTCAAATGCTTTATCTTTTGATATATAAATTTGCCCTGTAATGCACCACCAGTGACCAAGAATAACGTTTCGCTTTGAGCATAAGCTAATTAAAAATTAAATTAGTTTCAAATATTTTATCCTATCTATGCTAGACAATACTTCAAGTAGAGATTCAAACCAAGTGATTCAAACTTTTAAAAATTATTTTAAGTAAAGGTCTGTTAATTTATTAGATACGTAGACTAGGAGGGGAAGGGGATCTAGCCAAAGTGTACGAAGTGTATGACTACATAGGCGTTAAAATTTATGCTTTGAGTATTAAAGGGTCTAGAATTTGCCAATTTTTGCACAAGTAACAAATGAACATAAATATCAATTAAATGGGCAGAAATTATAATTTAGACACTAAGGTACTTTCAATTTAACAATTAAAAATTGTAAGGTTGAAAATTCACATTTAAACGTGAGGTGAGCATAAGGTGAGCAACCAAATTTTGAAATTTAGCAAATTTAAGTACCGAAATAAATATCTTAATCAAATTAGTATTAAATTATATTTTTAAAATAACCTTCAGGTTGATACATAGATGAGACCAAAATTTGAAGTGAAAGGACGGATTTAGGCTGACCATTAGCCTGATAAATAATTACGATCCCAGATGAGGCAAAATTTTTAATTTTGCAATCGGTGTCAGAAGTCTGAGCAAAAATCATTGAGTAATTGGCACTGTCTTCTCCATGACATTGCTCAATTTCACCGAAAGCTAATTGATGTATACTTCTTGGTGTACTTTCCTCGGAAACGACACCATCTAGATCTATTTAAGAATAAACATAAGTTTGTGAATAAATGTTATTATTATTTACTTATTGTTAAAAATAAAACGATGAAAATTAAACCCATTTTAATGATTGAACTGTGTCTACAAAAATATCAAGTTTATATTGTTTTGTTTTTATATAGATTAAAATTTATTTTGGGCTGTAAAAATAAGTGTAATTTTAAAAATTAGGGCTTAACAGCAGGCAGTAATGATTTAAGTATGGCTTATTTATTATTTAAAATGTTTTTGTTAGTAATAGAAAACTAAAATCAAGGTTATTGTTTATCAATAAATTTATAAATTATCATGTGTGATTTTAAACTTACTTGTGATTAGACTGACCTGATTTATTTTTGAGAATGCTGGACAAAGCTGGACATAGACTGGAAAGATCAAAATGTAGTGGAAAGAAATGTTTTTCAATTTAAATTCTCTGTAATTTATTTTAAATCCTTAAAAATATGTATATATTGACAAAAACTAATTTCCTAACTTTCGAATCAGATCTTCAGGTATTTTCCAAACGACTTTCATAACAATTATAAAGGATATAATAGCGATGCAAAAACTTCCCAATTCAAGGTAAATAAAAGTAATAGGGTACTTTTCTATATGTTTGCCGATAAAATAGGGCAAAAACATATAAACAGCATTATATGAGCCAATAAAAAGTCCTCCAATTTTATCGGTCACTTCCATATACTGTCCCACAAATGAGAACAAACAGATGAAAATAGAGGAATACCCGAAACATATGACCAGAGAACTGAGGAGTAGAAGTGTTCTGTTGTGTTGTCCAAAGTATTGGAAAATATATCCAAAGAAGACAATAAATGATTGATAGGCAATCATATGCCACGGCTTTAAATACATAGCAATGAAAACACTGAGCAGTCGACCGGTGGTCAGAGCAATACCCACCTGAGAGAACAACTGGGAGGCCTCAGCTGCGGTTAACTTGGCCTCACAATATTGATAGAAAGTGGGGGCGAAATCTGTATACATATTCTCAGACATTATCCCAAATGCCAAGTAAATGGAAACACAAACAATGATAGTCTTTGATGGAACTTGCTCATTGTGTCGTCTCTTTTGCTCATCACTGAACACTTCTATTTGGGATTTGCTTTCGTAATGATATCTTCTGAAGACATACATCAATAGCATCATTGCTGGACCTGATTATAACAATATTATTAGAGAGGAAAGAATTGTTCTTGGTAAAACCTTACATAACAACTGCAAATCTTTAGTTTAGTTAATAATTTTACATATTATCCGAGAATAATTTGAAAATTTTTTCTATCTCGGCAAATTTATAATAATTGTCCATAAAAACCAATCGTATACAGTCATTCAATTTTAAGGTCATTTTTAAAAATGAACCTCACACAATTAAATTCTTACCAATTAGTTGTAAGAGACCACCAATCATAAGAGGAATTTTGATTCTTGGTCTTCTATCAAAATTGAGACATTCTTTGCAATTAATGGCTGAAACGGGTGGAGTCAGTGTTTCATTATAACAATAAGGAATGTCTTTGGGGAACACCCCAACACAAACTTGTTCGCCCAACACATAATCTTTATCAAGTAAAGGACCCAGGATAGTACCCACACCATATATGAATTGGGAGAACTGAAGCATAGATGGGCTCTTGTTTTGCCACATTTCTATTTGTATAACATTATTGGCCCCATTCCAGGCCCCGACGCCAACCCCATAGATAAATATACAGGAATATAATTGCCAGAGTGAGATAGACCATGGTTGGAAAATGGTACTTAATCCTTGCAATAAAATCAATACTGACAAGGTGATTTGACGATTAAGGTAATTGTATGTAGTGGGCACTGATATATTTTAGATGATATTAATAATTTATTCCATCACAGTTTTGCAAGAATAATTGTTTACCAAATGATCCGCAAAAAACGCCAATTGATTGAAACATTGGGAAAAGTCCAATCAAATCCATACTAGTACCCAGAAGGAATTTATAATCAACAAATACTGGTGCCATACTTGACATGGTAATACCCTGGTCATACAAAACATATAAATTAAATTATTCTTTGAAAATTATTAAAAATAAAATTACAGTTTCACCCGCTTATAATAGAACACAATAAAAAAAATACCATTCTATCAAAATTAAGTTATACCCCAAAAAATCACTCTTTAATCTCCAGGTTTCATTTTATGGAAGTTCGATATAAGCAGGTCAGACTGTATTTACAATTGTTATATTAAAATAATTATGAATTATTGTATAAATAATTTTATCTCTTGTAGTCAAAAGTCTGTTGTTCTGGACATCAGTTTTTTCAATAGTTTTATAATTTTTGTCCACTTCTTTAATGCTCTCATTTTCCATATTTAATAAATTATTAGTCATATAATGAAACAATAATAATGTCCAGGAAAAGAACAGTGCTATCTTTGATGAAAATAAAAATAAATGAATTGCTAACTGAATAAGTTATCTTGTTAAAATAAATCACAATTTATTGAGGAACTGGGTTAAAATAATTTTATTCTATTTAATAACTGTTTCTCATTAAACTCAAAATATTTAAACACCAAATGTCTGAACTCGACTGACATTTATTTAATATTTGCAGCTGTGTTGGTGTCGGAACAAATTAAAAATGAGCAAGGACATGCTTTACTAAAAATTCATATATTTACAACAAACACAACTTGCCCATGGGCAGATAGTTACCATTTCAGGAGAATTCCAATTGTCAATCAAATCATTCCTAGGACTCTGGATAGTTTTGTAATTAACAAGATTAACAATTCGACATATAAACTCTACCAGTGCACATTACAAATAAAACTTCATATTCAAAAAATTTTTATTTAAACAAGACAGATTCAATTGCGCTCAATTACCTGACTCTAGCAACTGTCATAATTATTTTTAAAGTAAACTATCATTAGTTAAACATTATATTTATAATAATAATAATAATTATTCAAATAATAACTTGTATTATAAGTTACAGAATTAAAAGTAATCATTCAATTGATTTACAAATGAAGTAAAACATTTTTCATTTAGTATATAAATTGTTAATGAATTAAATAAATTACAAGAATAGTCAAAAATATATTTGTCCGCCAAACTAATTCTAATAAGTTTTGTTTTACAAAAACATCCATTCCTTGTGGTCTCATAAAAACAGATTTCATTAAACCATTTGGTCTTAACTTAGCAAAACAGCAAAAAAAATTGCCTGTTAGAGGATACCTAAGGATACCTAAGCGAGAACGATATTGTAATTCCTAAAATGTGTTTGGGAGAGGCCGGGTAAGTCACTGATTGATAAATAGTTGATTTAATCACTCAATAGCAACCTTGAGCTCAGGAAAGTCTTGATTTCTTACTCATATGAGATCTCTAACGAATGCTAGGTGACTCAATTACAACACTATAAACGATTTGTCAAACTCAAACTTTTCATTGTATTAAACAGGGCAACAAAATCAATTTCCCAAATCCCTCAATATTATCTACTCATTTTTTTTTGCTGTTTTCCTAAAGTTAGATTTAAAATATAAGCAAGATAATTTCAAATGAAGCACTTACATTGTTTTTAAATAATTGCATCACCTTATTGAAATTATTAGAATATTCTCTCACTAATTCAATTCTATAAAATTTAATATCATGAATAACAACTGAACTTGTAAACTCTCAAAATTACCTTATTTTTAAAAAACTAGCAAGAAATTTGAACAAGTCAAAGTAAGCTCTTTTTATGATAGTTTTGTTGTCAGAGTCAACGAAATAAATCAAATTCCGCATCTTGTTTATTGATAAGATATGAACAAGCTCGCTAAAAAATCTCATCTGTATTATTGCAGTTCTGGTAATCATGGTCAAAAGTTTTGTAATTAAAATTAAGTAATTTTATATTTTACGTACACGGAATTTTTCCAGTAAAATAACATGCACACAGCATAATATTGGCTACTTCACCAAACTTACTACTTTATTTCATTACATTCTAATTAATTTCACCATGAATGTAATCCAGATAAATTTTATAAGAAATATTTAATTTATTTTGGTTTAATTAAATAAATTAGCTAAATTGTACTAATATTGTACTAAAGGGATACAAAAACAGTGTTTGATATGAAATACAATTAATTGAATGAAAGAGTCTTTTATTTCTTTGAAAATAACTTTTTTTGAGAACATTTTGTAAGAAACTCTTTGGCAAAAGTCCTATCCATTTGTTCGTAACCTTCAGTATTGGTCACAGAATTGATATTCTTAAACATAAATCGAATGCAATATTCTTCCAGTTCTTCAGATCTGTTCCTCAAAGCACTACAATATAGGGAACAGACATTTTGGACATTAATTTGAGGTTTTATACTTTGAACACATTTCGCTTTAATCTCTTCATCCAAATACTCATCAGTTATGGCCAACACTTCCATCAAGAGTTCGATGTCTTCGGTTTCAATGG
>JAQIWF010000590.1:0-17315 GCA_034694965.1 Ceratozetes gracilis
TCTCTCTCTCTCTCTCTCTCTCTCACACACACACACACACACACACACACACACTCATACACACACATAAGCACTCATTCATCCACTCATTATTTATGGCATAAAAGCAATACATTTAATGTGGTTTCGGTGTATCTGAGATACAGTCACCAAAAGATTTAAATAAATAGAGAATGAAATACAAACGAAGTCTTTCACAGATTCTACTCAAACAAACGTATCGGTAATACAAACATTAAACTGATGTGAAAACTAACAAAAATATGTGTGAATGAGGGAACGGAATATTAATTCTTTCAAGAGTTTCAACTCAATGGTAAAGGTTTTTATGGAAAGACATTCTCTGAAAACTCAAATATTATACAAAACTTGTAATAACTATTGACTCTATGGTTAGAGACTTACCGGTTCGTCATTTACTGTGAAATTTAACGAAGCCTTAGGCTTAGACCTTGGTGATGTGCAATTGACAGAGACAATATCACCAGGAATAATACTGGACTTGCCATCACCTGTGATTCGGGGGCCCTCCGAGGGTAATACTGTTTAGGAATTTAATCATTAGTAAGAAATTGAGATAAAAATAAAATAACGTAAAAATGGATCCACAGAAACAACATAATAGTATTTGTGTGTTGGGTAAGTGACCCGTATATAAGAACCCAATGCCCGGTATCTGTCGGAGCGGAATATTTCCCATTTGCCGTTTAATAGTATGATTCGGATTATATTCTATATGTCTTTAAACTGCAAAAGAAATCTCTTTTTTCATTCTCTTTCTTTCAAATCATAAAACATCCGAAACGTCTGCCATTATATTGCGTTAAAACAGTTTTCTTCAAAACTCAAACTTTTCTTCTCTTTTATTCGTTTTTCATTTTTCTCTTCAATTCGTCTCTTATTTTAAACTATAGATTATTTGTTAGCGAAAAATACTCTCTTCGACTGTATATAATCGCAAAGCCATATACCATAACCCGATCCGAGTTATACATAAATGAAGAGAAATTTTCTAACTTTCCTTCAAAACTCAATTTTTGTAACAAAGTTAATCTTAAACTTCGGCTGTGATTTCGCTAATGCAGAGCTGATCAGAGGGAAGGCAGGACTGAATCCTCTTAGTGTAGAATTTGAAAACTCAAAGAATTTCCAATAGTTGGGGGGAGGGGAGCAAGTACTCTACCCTAGAATTTTGCACAGAATTCCTATTTTTATTATAGCTGACCCATAACTAGGAGAAATATAGAGAGCACTGTATTTTTGACTTGAAATGTGACACATTTTAACAGTTATATAATATTATAAAATAAACATTTTGTTCATTTTATTACCGTTTATCGTCAGATAGTCTTCAGCGGCCGCTGTATTAAAGCCTTGAAAATAAAAGAAAAGCCATTAAAATGAATCGAAAAGTTATTTGAAAGGATATAAAATAAACGATATCCGAGAGTATCAATAAAAGTGATCTTATTACTTACTAGGTGCTTCGGCACTGATTTCACACCGGTACTTTCCACTGGTACTAAGGTTTACATTCTGTAGATATACAGACATTTTATCCGATCTCGAGAGCTATCGATTAAAATTAAAAGTAATAAAAATTATTATTATCTCAAAAACATTGGCATTAATTTTGTGGAAGTGTTTGGGTTCTTGTTTTGCTAAATCATTGATTTGATTTCGGTGTTTATTCACACATAAAACATATTTATTCGACTTATTTATGTCGAATGTAACCCAGATTGGGAAGAGTGATGCCGAGGGGATGAGCAAAGAGCACTTACATCTACTTTAATGCCAGGCATTGCCAGATACTGAGCCTGTGGCCAATCGCGAGGCACATATCTATAGACAGAGCCATTAGAAGAGAATTTAGTTAATTATTAACTCATAAAATAACAATAAATTTTCATTTCAAGACATACCTATAAAATTCGTATCCGTTTTTATACCTGAGATAAGAAATGAAAACTCATTTTTAGTCAAATTTTATGATTCGGTATAAATTGTGAAATAAAATGTGATTTTTATAGACATAGATCACAATAATTACCATTTGATCGAATAGAGTCTATCGTTCTCTAAGTCATAACTACACCTAAAATCCAATACAAAATACATTGAATTAATGTTTATTTGGATAATATTTGGATATAAAAGTGGTCTCACATTAATTCAACGGATTCTCCGGCCATCGATGGACTGGGAATGTCTAACATTACTATACGAAGAGCTGATGCCATTGCAATCGTTGTTATTATAACTGAAAAACAAGATAAAGGAGAAGAGCTCTGGTTATTAGTCTGTTTGGACGGCCACCAGAACAATGTCATCGCATGTCTTATATTAGACTAAACTTATATTATATTTATTTGATTGTAGCCTCGATTGAGTGCTACCAACACATCGACAGACAATTTAATATTGTGTTCACTGAGTCTCACAGTATTTACTCGAAAGTCAACTCAAATAGAGTCCAACTCTTAATATTGAGGCAAAAAATTCTTTAATATGACTTCTCGACTATTAGAGTGCATTATATTTATATTTGATGGCAATAGTCTTTTCCAGTCTCTTAGACATCAAATTAGCTGTCAATCACTGGAGAATATTCTGTGGCATTATTTGACATTAACAAGGAATCAGTCGAATCAGTCACGTCTTATATGCTCTGTCTATCAATAATAGAGAATTTTTTGCCTTTTGTTGCAAATACTTTTGCGCGTCCGATGCTATGACTCATCCTTCAGGTTTTGATCTCTTATTAGACGCAGGGCTTTGCAAAAAAGTACCGCAAGTTTTAACTCAGAAATTAAGATAAGAAATAAGTAATGGAAAAGACGTGAGACTCAAACGTAAGACACGAATGAAGAATCTCTAACTTATTTGGTCTGAAAAATGACTTCAATTATTCTCGTAATGAAATTCGAGCTCTATTTCCAAACTTGTGTGTAATGTAACAAGGACATATTTAATTGCTATTTCACCTGAGTCAACAAGCAATGCCATATCCAGGCCAAATGAATATTTAAATAGCTGTCGACTCGTCGAATTTGTCACTGATTAAAATCGATTTGTCGTCTTATTTTATTATCATGTTAAATCTAATTAATTATTTACTGGCACTTATAAAAATTGAATGGTCCTAATTAGTTGAGGCAAATATTTGCACAGGCACAACTCAAGAAAATCAAATTCTGTTATTCCGTATTAGGAGGGGTTCGAGTCATCCATTGATTGAAATATTTTTCACTATTATATGAATTTAAAAACAAATTCTTTTCTAATGTTATTGAAAGGACTGAATGAGAGGTAACTCCCATTTTGTTTGCTGATAATTACTGTATTTTCATATCATAATAGCTGTTTGATTATAAGAGTGTTGAGTCTGTCGTAACTTTTTTCAAACATTCAATTGAATTGAATTTCGAGTAAAAACATGGACTGAATTCAGTGAAAGACTAGACTTTGATAGACATTAACTCCGGTAACAAATTGAAAATTTTATGAAAGATTATGTAAAACAAGTATCAAATGAAAGGCTTACCTGAAATAGGAATAAAATATAAGTTGATTTCATGCATTTCTTTGTAGACAAATCCCAAATGTGAGTAAATGATGTGCTCTGTTGGCCATATACTACATGTGCAGTAAAGACATTACTAAATATGTACACAATATTTGTTTTCAGTGGTTATGTCGCCCAGAGTTCAATACAAGAATAACTTTAAGTCTATTTGTAAAACATTTGAATTTTACTTTTATTTCACTCTTGAAGTATGAGTTGAGTGTTGTTTGAGTGAAGAAACGATAAAAATATTGAAACTATTTCTCAAAAATCTGTCGTTTTCTTCGTATTTTTTGCTCTTTATTCTTGATTTTTGTCTCTTTTCAGACAATATTTTGCTTTTGATGGCCTTTTACTATAAAACTGAGATTTTTCACTTCAAAAGTGTTGCATACGATGAGAAACAAATGATATTTTACATGAAGTAGTTCTTCACAACACAAACGGATAAGAACTGTAAAAAATACAGACAATCGTTGAGTACTTTAGAAATGAGTAAACTTTAGACAAATGGTTGTCTCAAAATGTTTTAATAATAAATGTTTTGTTTTTAACTGAGAAAATGAATTAAAAAAGTTATAAATAAATGAATGGCTGAGCAGTGAAGCGATGGACTGACACCGATGTTATACAAATGTTTATTAAATGTCGGCTCTAATTATGAGTCAAATTGTGAAAAATTATTCATAAGGAATGAGACTTAACTGTTACGAGATATGAGTGAAATACCATTGCAATTGCAATTTGTGAATGGGGTATATGGCTGTTCGATAAGGCAGCTCTGGTATGACTGTGCTATGGGTGTGATGCGTGTGAGCACTGATCAAATACAACTGGTTATATATTTTATGCTGTGCGGAATTCCTAACAGAATTTTCAATGCTATTTAACAGCCATACAATTGAACATAAAATCTTTGCATATTTAGGGAGAGCTCTTTCTCCTCACCACTCTATCACTTCCTTTCCCTCATCGTTACAAATATTATTTTTTTCGAAGAAAGCCATATCTACGAGGGTTACCTTAATATGATATCTAACCACTGCTAAGATACCATTCCTTTTGAGGTGCATAGCACAGGTAGTTACAATCTGAACAGCATTAGTAATGCCCTGAGAAACGATAGCATATCATTGCATATCGCACTCGAAATATCGCAATACTTTTTTATTTGAATTGAGTAAAAAATGCATTAAAGGGGAGTCTCTCAGCAGTGGTGCACTTCGGCCCAAATGTTAGTCATATACACAAAAGCTTTTAAAAAGAGCTTTAATTCTGTGACAATACAAGACTTGTGTCTCTAATGGCAATCATTGCAATCAGTGTTCGTTTGTAATGATTGGCAACGAATTGTTGCATCGATTGTTTCGTTCACTTAAAGCAATGATATTTAGCGCAACAATTCATCCAACCATTTGTTGTCCTGTGCTCTGCCTCTGCCAACACTGGACTACAATTATGGCTTTTATTTTGCAATCGAGATTCAGTTACTCCTATTCTCTATTATATTACAATTTATATATTTTGTTGGCTTCCTTTTACTCTCTATTTAGTGTTGATATCCTATTTGTATCGCTTAGACATTATCGTAACGTTTGATTCAAGAGATGGTCATAAGACTGAAGCCTAAATAAAGAGCAGTGGCGGACAATCAATGATTGAGTATTACACCAAATATGACTTTCCTTCCCTATTAAGACTTTTGTCTCTATTGTAAGGCTTTATATTTTATCACAAATGAAACTTTTATATAGTATTTCACTGAAAATGGAACTCAATTTTGGAAATCCTTATCGAGAATAAGATAAGAAAACGTTAAGAAAGTGGAGCCGACTGTGAAGGTAGCAAAACATGATATGAACGACAATAAGAGAGCATCAGTTCATATCGACTGTAATAATGCGGACAAACGTATTATATAATAATGAAAAAAGTTTTGCTTTCGTTTAGTTTTTTTTATTTTGTTATGTCTTTCCCTTAAAGTCGTTAAAATTGTTCACTGATCCCAACTGTTGTCATCCAAGACATTCTTATATAGCTATGTGTGTTATGTCGTGTGTGTCGACTCGCATCTACCAATTCTGAGCGCCTCCTAAGCACTGCCACTGTTTTACTTCATCGCTGTCTATGTTTTTGATAACAATAGATAGTGAAAGAGATGGCAAAGAACTGTCGACCAGTTCTGCCCTATCGATGAGAGCACACATAGGAGTAGTGAACCTTATATTACATTTTATAATATATTTCTCTTTCTTTTAGTCTCTTTGTTCTAATTCTTGAGATTCTATAATCTTTTGGTCGAAGAGTACGGCAGAGGATATACTCTTTTAATGTGAGCCAAACTCTGAGAGAATAAGTGAAGGATAACAAAGTGTAGAATATTAAGGAAAACCAAAGGGAAAGGCACTGCAAAACCATTTTAGAGTCGAGCAAAGAAAGAAAGGAAAGCAACTCTTGAGTAGAAACTATGAGATGAGACGTGACTTTTATGAAAAATTTGTTGCATCGTTGGAACAAACCATAGCTGAAGAGATACGTGAAAAATAGGATCTGCCCTAAGAAGTAGTCTTTTCTGTCATTTTTACTCTCATATATTGCAAAGATTTAAGAATTTTACCTTAAATTTGAAATCTTTTTCATTCTTTTCCCCCCTTTCCTATCAATCGATGAGTTGAGACAATAGACGACAAACAAAATATAGAAATCAAAAGCATTTCAAATAAATTCTCGATATTTTACATCAATTTTCTGTGTATTCTTCGCTTGAAATTCAACTCTTATCTGAAGAGATGCTTCCGATTGTGAAGAAAAGCAAAGGAAAGGCAATCACTTTAAGTGAATAATATTTTCTAATATGACTCCAATAGTATCTAATGTTAGCAAAATTGGTTACTTAGGAAATGCTATCATAAAAATAAGTGCCAAAAATGACTGCAAATTTTCACAGCTATTATATAACGTCAAAAACTAGACTTCCATAACGTTGTTATCCTTAGTTACCAAACGTAAAGTAGTTTTCATTATAATTTTCAGTTCTTCCCATTGAGTCAAAGCATAGTTTGAATGAGAGTCGACTAAAAGAATGAGTTCCCCTTTTCGAGGATGTATTGCACCAAATCTCCTATTTTTTATTTCATATTAAGGTCTTAATAGAAAATATCATTTCTAATGAATGGATAGTTTTATTTGACGAATGCGACAAAAAAATGAATTGAATGAATCACTTAAAAGGGATGTTGTGCTGCAATGAGTCTATAATTCAATTTAAACATTCGTTAAGTAGATATTTATAAAGAGAGTGGGAATTACTGCCAACTCTTTTCTTTGTCTATTAAAGTCATCAAATTATATGTGAAACACAAACGCATCGCAACATTAACTCAAAGGCCACTAATAGACGGATGTGTTTGTGATTTCCCTTCTATTATATAACTGATGAAAAAACTTAATTTTATTTTTCACTCTAACCTTCAGTTTTAGCATTAAATTCAATGAAAACCTGTTTCCACATTAAAAGTGAAATCCATTTCTAGTATTCAATGAAAATCTCTTTTCAAACAAGTATTGAAAAAAAACGAAAATAAAAAGTTGACAAATGAGTAGCAAAAGAGTGACTTTTATTGACACTTTTTGGACGACTTGGCATTAATCAAATCAATGTAATAAACGAAAGCACCGGCAGAGCAGAGGCAGAGCACAGACAGTCTCTCAACTGTGTATAAATAGACTGCATCTCTATATTAAGCTGAGAGAAGAAAAGCCTAAATTCAGTCGATTGAGAGGTATATCAACTCATGATTATTGTCATTAGTGAAGGACAGCACAAGCATTAGAGATAAACTTTTTTTTTGCATTTGCTTTTGTGCCATACCTTTCCCATATTGTACAGGAATAGAGGAATGGAGTTATGTTTAGCTCAATAAAAGTTTTCGCTATAATAAAAAAGATATATATTTTGCGGGCGCACCCATACCTTGTCTTTGACTTGTAATTGATTGAGACATATTAGAGCTCAGTTATGAAACTCTATGATACCTGTGCTCTCACTGAAAGGCCAATGTTCACAACAAACAACACATGAGATATCATAAATACATTTCAGGTAAAAAACATTAGCGAAGCACTAATTGCAGACTCAAATGATGCCAATACTGATCCCAACCCTTTGTAATGATTTTTAATAGATCATACTTTTTTCATTACTTTTACCATTATTTACCGTTTTATTATTAATATAAAACTTTCCTTGTTCATTGCATTAATTAATGAATTAATTTATACCTTTTTCCTAATACTTTCCATTAAGTAACGCCAGTGAGTCATAATGGGTGATATTTTCCTTGTTTACATAGACTGGTGTAATCACTTCAACCCGTATTTGTTATTTTATTAAGTTTTTATCTCAAGTGTTTTGATATCTTTATGAGAATTTCTAAAGAATTTATCGATAAATTTATTTATATTTCGAATAACATTTGATTTATCAGAAAATATTATGAAATAAAGCCTTCATTTGTTTTGATTTTAAGCCGAATATCATAAAATATCACTAATATGTGAATTAATAACAAAGGGGCTATTAATAAGCAGGATGCATTGTGGAATATTACTGAAGCACCTTGTATATCGTAAACTAACACAGGTGTAATCAAAGGTCAATAAGAAATCAGAGATTTTCTCATAACATCTCAGAAAAGTATTTGAATTTACTTTTCATTAATTTATTGAAAATTTAAATATCAATTAACGAGGAAACTGAGAATATCCTGATATATGAGCGCAAAATATGTGTATATTCTTTCAAAGTATTGTATATTGAAATGTATGTTCAAATAAATTTCGGTTAAGTAGAGATCATTTTGTTTTGTTTTATTGCTTTTATTATTAAATATTTATTCATTCATTCGTTTTTTATTTTTCTATATTCTGTTTATATTCGAGGCTTTTCTCCATTTTTTGTTTTCATTGACCGACCATTAGCTGAGATAAACACATTGAGTATATGTTTGAGTAGCACTCCTTCACAGTTAGACACCACAACTGAGTTATCCATTAAATAATTTTCTACAACTCATGCCTATGGTATGGCCACCGACTGCATGACCACAATATTCATACTAACTATACATTAGGGCCAGAATTTTATAATACTAGTGAACAGAGAGTTGAACAGAGAGTTAGTGAAGAGGAATATGCAGTGAAATGCAATTTGCAGTCCATTCGCTCATTCTTTCAGCTCTTGTTATATAAAAGTTGGGCTCATTTTCATTATTAATTCATAGAAATGGTTTTGATGTTCACTTCATAACACTCAGAGAAAGAATGGAAAAAATAATGCTCGACTCTGAGCTCTGTCTGTGCTATCTCACTCTCTCCCCTCCCTCTCCCTTTTCACTAATAAGTTGGTCTCTAATACATTAGTTTTATATAAACTTGAATTTCGTGAGTTATGGTTAGACATAGAGTTATGGATTTCCATAAACTGTAAACTGCCTTCAGGTATAAATGAGCGGTACTGAGGAGGATAGCAATAGAGTACAGGAGAGCACAGGGCTTACATAACAGTTTATCACTTGTCAGACGCCAATATTTAAGACACGTTTGCCTTTAAACACCCATTGCTTACATACGTAGCGCTCTTTGACTCCGGTATTTGTGGCATCAAATGCATGATTTGATTCACAGCCGGAAACTAAATCCAAATTGCATTAAGAAAATTGAATATAAAATATTAAAATTAGTTTTTAAAATCACCATGCTTAGTGATTTTTTTTATTGCATAATGCCTTTTTAGTCTCGTCGCTGAAAAATTGAGCTCCTCTACAGTTATTCTGTGCTCTTTTCTGACATTAATTTTTTCACTTTTGATGACATCTAATTTTAATGAAAAGAGGGAGAATTTAAGATGAGCAAGGTTTTATAAAAATGAGTTTCCATATGAAAGAATAACAATCTACTTTGATAGAGCAATATGTTCAAATATGTTCAAATAACAAGACCCTAATTTAATTTGTATATAACACCAGATTATTTTTATAGATGTATTAATGGGAGGGAGAATCTGGTGCTCAGATTGCTTGCTCACAGTTGCGAAAAGTATCTATCATTTGAAATAAGTAGAGGAATGAAAAAGAGCTTTAAAATTACAAATCTTTGTGACATTAAATCTTTTTGTTCTGACTTTTCATTCCGAATGAATTGTTATTATGAATAACTGTATAAATATTTCAAAGCAAAAAGTAGTCTCTAATTGTGTTTTACACTCGACATCGAGTCGTCTAACCATTAATGGTATGACTTCTTCCTATTCACTGTCAGATTGTGTCAGGATTTTTGGATTTCCTTAAAAGTTTTACTCCAAAGAGAACTGAATGTTGTGATCAAAACCGATGGCATTCATCGCCAAAACACAAAACTATTCGCAAACTAATGTGATATTTGTGTTTGAATTAAACGAATAAATTAATAAATTGCTTTCACCTAAACATCTGCTCAGTTTATGATATGACTGATGAACGACGTTATCATTAAAGCAATAAATATAAACATAGAAAATATTTTTAATGTGAATTCAGAAATTCCTTTTCGATGTAATGCTATTAATAATGACAATAAAAATATTTAATACATTATTCTAATCAGAAAATTTCATTTTTCAATGATTGCCACCAATGCTCACCGGATTAAAGTGGAAAGGTATTTAGGGCAAAAATTAGCAATGGAAATGATTCTGGTGAATAATTACCAAATGATTTGTAATTTTAACTTTAGGTTTGTTTGACCAAATTCCTTATAGTGCTCTGTATCCAGGCATTGACAGGTAGGAATGTCATCCAGGTATTAATGACACCAATACTTTATAATATTTGATTTAAGGACATATGAGGTCAAAGGTATAAAGATTTAAACGACTCGATGTCGAGTGTAAAACACAATTAGAGACTACTATTTGCTTTCAAATTTAAAATGTTTCAAAAATATTATTAACTGATAATTCATTTAAGTATTAATAATATCATTAAAAAAGTTAAGTTAAAAGATTTCAATCATTTTCTTAAAACTAATTGTGATGTGAGTGATATGATTCAAGAACAATGTTTTCAAAGAGATATCCCGATCAGTTTAAAATTGAGTCATATTCTTGTAAATAATATTTTATAATTGATTTTAACTCTGATTACAATATTTAGCCAATATTAGCAAAAATGAGCATGGTGTGTCCGTCTAATGCATTGTATGTATGCGCCACACAATGCAATTCATGAACATTGAGAACGGGAACGGTATGTAAAATTTGAACGTGTGATGCATTTGAAAGTTATGCGACACAATCGCTACAATTAATGTAATTGCTGTAACCATAGGATAGGCACCGACTTAACCAAGAATATTTCAATACATTTAACAATAGACTAATGGCTTGAGTACAAAATTAGGATGTCATAGGTATGCATAACTGTAATTTGCCTGCAATTGATTGGTATTAACTCAACTCATTGTGTCTGTGCTCTAATAGCAGACAATACTACTCCTCATTCACTCTTCTGATGCTCTCTCTGTTGAACATTGAACTGAACCTGTGGTTCATGTGTCGCAAATCAATGATACTTTTTATCATAATTTTATTGTGATTAACATTCGGCATAACTTTCCACTAATTTTCTAATGAATCAAATTATGGCAAAAGTTTATTACCAGTCGTTTCGTACTAATAATCATTTGAGAGAAAAAAAATTCATAATCTTTTTGCCAACAATTATCTGGCATTGAATTTGCATAATATCGATATTAAGCCTCTCAAAAGTGGCTCAAAAGCCCAAAATTACAATTCAAACCCTATTTTGTGTACTGAAGTCAAAAGTAGTGTCTATTCATTGTGTCTAATATTGCATTTTTTTTGACGAATTTCGTGCATCAGATAACTCTGTTTTGATATTGAATTTAATAATAAAAACAAAACAAACAAAACGAGTAAAAGATTTTGTTTCTGATAACAAATTGAGTTTTGAAGCCATAAATATTAAGTTTTTTGTTTCACTTTTGACGTCCTATCTGTCAGTCATCAGAATATTCTTTAATATGAAGTCTTATTCTTTATATTTTATTTTTAACTTTTAAGCTTATATTTTATAAACACTTTTCATAAGCAAAGTTACGATTCATTGAATTCATGAAAATTTCAATTAAATCAAATCCAAAATCAATGAATGCATTGCAAGATTATATTCCAGGAGAGTAAGTCTGTCAGAGAGTAAAATGCTTTTACTTCTAATAGTAAATACCCTCAAACCTAATGCACAGCATTTGGAGAATCGCAAGAATTGCATCTGATTTTGAGTGTCAGACAAGAACTGCCTAATAATTGGCAATACATTAATATAACAACTTTTATATCATTGTTTTCCTTCATTTTTGTGCACATTTTAGACAATAATTTGAGAGAATGAGGAGAGGAGAGGGAGAGAAAGGCCAAGAGCTATAACGACACGATTGCAAACACTGGGAAAATGTTAACAAAAACAAAGAGTGAAGAGAATGGAAACAAAAAGAATAAAATCAGAAAACGTGATGTGGTTTTCGTGCAGACAAACACCAAAAGACTGCAACACTTTATAACTCACTGTAAGAAAAAAGTTTTGATTCGCTTTTTGTTTCTCACTATTAGTTTTTACTATTATTTTGCTCACAACTCACTGTTTGAGACCAACTTTTAACTCTTCAAAATATGGTTTAATAATAGTGAAGAAAAAGTGTATTTTTTGGGCCAACAAAACATATTTCTTTACATATAAGCCGATGGACTATAAAAGTGTATAAAAAAACTTTTTTTCATCTCAACGTATACTAAGAATTGATGTCAAAATAAAATTAATGTCAGCTCCAAATGCGGACAACGAATCCCTCAGAAACACTTAAATTTAATGGAGTTATACCCGACGTATACAACAGTCAGACTTCAGGTCAACATTAAATTTGGTCCAAATTCAGAATCAAATTTAGTTTCCAAACAAAAGAATTAATATTTCGCTAACTTTGGCTCAAAAATCAATAGCTTTATCGCAGTGCACACTATTTTGTCCATTTGTCAAAGTGACAGATAGTTCTGGTAAATTTAATTTCAAACTCACCTGTCAATAAAGTTCTGATTTGGTTATCGTCACTAAATCTCTTCCAATAAAACAATGATTTTATGGTTTTAAAGTTAGATAGTGTTAACTCTTATTGCAGGTATCAAATAAAACACAACTATTGGAATAAAAGGTCAATTCATTTAATAGCGGCGAGAAGTTTGAAAATTTTAGTCACGAATATATTAGAGTGGATTTGGAGTAATGCAAAAAATTAGTATTGCATTAGTATTACGGATGAGATGATTGCAATAATAATAATAAACAGACTAATAGATGAGCGCTAATACTATTAGCATATATTATACACTGAATTCATTAGAATAACAACACTTTCCATACAATAGACGCAAACTATTAGTTAAACAATTTTTTCTGCAAAGACTTCGGATTTTATTATATATACTATTAGTTGGATATGAAGTCCAACACAAGACTCGGAATATGATTGCGAACTAAGTTTAGGCGAACTGAGCGCTGAGGAAAAGTTTTTCGCTATGCGCTAACTCTGGGCTCTAACAACAGAATCAATTGATTGCTGGCCTAACAGTGCCTTCAGTGCAAAAGTGTATTTCCTCTCGACTCTGGGATTTTCATTGTATTTTCACAGTACGTATGCGACGACGCGTTTAGTGCTGTATTATTAAACGTAATAAAAACAGTGTTTCAATTCAATCAAGTCTGTCCCCCATATAGTCCTCACACCCATACTATTAGATAAATTAGAATATTCTCTATTTATTAAATGGATATTCAGCCACACAATAGACAGTCAGCACCGGTAAGCCCCAGGCTAACCACTAAAGCACACCGACAGCCGCACATACCGTGAAAATTGGCATAAAATATAAAGTCGAAAGTTATTTATTTATACCAAAAAGAGTCAACTTTTCCTCTCCTCATATCTCTGCAGAAGTTATGCAAAACTTTTTATTTATGCCTCACTTTTGGGTTTTGATCGATGATTACCAACGAATTCAATGTTTAGTGTCTTTCGTGGAAAACTAGGAAATATCCATCAATGAGTTCATCGGGTTTTCCGATCGTTATTCCCATTTTTTATATCCTTTTTTCAATTTACTAAATATATAAATATATTGCAGTAATAATAGTATTGTGTATTATATTTGATCGCTATTTATACAAATTGTATGTATTTATAAATATTTAATTCAATATTAACGACTCTGCGGCTGATTATTCATTATTAAACAATAAGATAGGCCTCAGTCCAGGCTTAGGCACATATCCACAAACTAGACGTTTGAGAATTATAACAGATATTAATCGAAATCAATATCCAAGTTGCAAATCCCATTGAAAATTTGGCCAATCTATGAGAGTGAGCTCATTGTCATTGCATAGGTTTGCACAGAATTGCACAGAATATGAACCCCCTTGGCTTTTATGACCTTTTGATTGAATAGAATCGAAGAGCAAATCATTAATAAACTATTATTTATTGTGAGCTCTGTTTGGTATCTAATAAAACATTAACTATAAGTTCAATAATAATAATATTGAGTTAATTTCGACAATAAATACGTTATTTTTATTTTTCTTTTAGACAATCAATTATTCAGTTTCAGAGAAAAATAGACAAAAAGTGTATAATTATCAGTCAATCAGATACCAAATATTGAAATAAGCTGTGATTTATTGATAAACCGCCCAATCATTGAATAATTGTGGATTAGACTGTCGTTGGGGACAACCAAATGAATTTGAAGGCAAATAAAATTTCATAAATAAATATCATTTTTCCAAAACAATAGCGAATTAATTGTCTGAATATTTATGTGTTTGTTATGAAATAACTGATAAATTCGTGTGCTTTGAGTCAGCCTTTAGTTTGAAACCTCAATCGATGTGTGAAATCAATTAAGAGTATGAAAACTAAATTAATTGTTATACTATTGGCGCACAACTCATATCAGGAGTGAATTTGGAACAAAAACTAAATACTTTGAATACTTTGAGTCAATTAATATCATAGTAACAAAAAATTCAATCAACAAAAAACAGCGAAAATTGCGGTAATTATAGAGTGAGGGTAGGCTCTGATCGAGAGAATGAGTGACAACTCCATTGCAAAGCTGTGTCTCTTATCAACTGATGTGTGAGAGGGTGTTAGTCATAGCAGTGTAGGAATGGTTTGTGAACACAGAGGTGTAAATCAAACTGAGGCTCACGTCTACTCTACTCATCACTGACCAGAAAACACATAATAATCATAAGAATGAAAGGTTATTACAGTTATAAAAATGGTCTCAACATTAGGATGAAAACTAAGAGCACAAAAACAATGGCAATAAAGAGTGTGTCCGACGAATGTCAGAATTTATCTCATAATTACGCTTCACTGCATTTATTACATGCAATGCCGAGAAGTCAAATGCATTACAACTTATAACTAACTTTTATTTATATACAAAACAATTGATGACTCTTTCCATCTCTTGTGCTCTCAATTCTCTGTCACTTTTATTTCACTCCTTTTATGTTATGTTTTGTGATATTTTTTGTGTCACAATCCGATTGACATATTGTCCATTCATTGTCTACAAACTGTGTATCCCTTGGGTCTAGTGTTGAACTCCTGAGCGTCTGAGAGTTGTTGCGCCTCTCAAAACAGTGTCTGATATCCTGTTTGCTTACATAAGATACTGATTATTGCCATTAAATAATTCCTCGCTCACTTGAATAATACATTTGAATTAGCAGTTGTGATGGCATTACGAGTGAATCGATGGCAAACACTTTGTGAGTCTTAGCCTTATTTGTGTCCGCAATGCATCACAACTCCAATTACACAATACGTACGACTCATACGTCTGAGAGATTCCCAGATTCATAGCTTTTAGTTCATTGCAATCCAATTGCAGATAAAGAAGAACTGAAAAGAATGGCCAGAATTAGGGGTTGAGTTGAGTGCAAACTTATGGCTGAGTTAAAAATTTAACGATTTATCTGACGATAACTGTGTAGTGATATCTGCGTTAATCTACAAATTACTCATATATTCATTACTTGTATGCCTTTTATGGCAGACATAGCCGTCCATAAGGCCAGACATCTATTATGTAATGAAATGATGGCTATGACTAAGAGAAGAAAAGGAATTATACGACAGGAAAGTTGAATACACCTAAAAGCCAGAGTCCGTTGGGAACTGAAATGAATGCCAATTCAAGTCAGACCTACTTTTGTGATGACCTATAATCAGAAGTTTTACTTTTCATCACAATTTGAATTTGATGTGAAAGAAAAGAGCAAAAAGTTATATAAATTACAGATTAGACTCAAATTTTGCGTCTCTTCTGAGTATTGCATGAATTTTGTGTAAATATTAGTCATTTCTTTTGATTTATTTCTTTTATGATTGAATGGATTATTGAAATACAAGTTTGAACTAAGGATTACACAGACAGATAAAAACCATTTCATTCTGTTGTGATGTTACTCATAAGTTGCCAAGGTTATCTACCAAAATATTCACATTGAGTTTAGCCAATCTATTTATAGTGAAATCTAGGCTCAAGTTAGCTCTTGGCACTCAATTCTATTAACTATCCTAAATGTTTACCCTTCAAACTTTCAACATTTTAATTTGCACAATTAATTATTGTGCATTAAAAATTAACGAGATTCTATTCTACCTTGGTTATTTCCCAAAATATTTCTCTATATTTATAATAAATTGTGAAAATATTGAGTGAAGATTGAGACCAAAAGCTAAATAAATATTTAACTATAAATTCGTGTAACTTTGGCTTTACTTGTATTTTAAGTCCAATAACTTATTAAAACATTGTTTTTGTGTTTTAAACACAATGTTTGAGACTTTGGTCTAATAATCCTCCCATCGATGGTATGTCTCTAATCTCGTATTTAAATGCAATTATATTTGAAATTTTCCGGCGTTTCCTCTATTGTTGAGTTATAAGAGATTAAAGTTATGAAAAAAATCAAAACTAATCGCTTGTGATAAGTCAACTGTCCTCTCATATCAATTAATTTAATTGAACCCCGTTTCAAATCTAATCTAATCTCTTGACTTGACATTTGTCTTGCATTTGGGGGAAATTCCTCTCAAATGAATGACTTCCAGAGGTATTCCATAACAATAAGAGATAAAGTGACGAATCGACAAAACCCTCTATTTATCAAATTTTTTGTTGTCATTGCGTTGAACTCAATATTTTTGGCCAAAGATTTTCAAATATTTAATCCGATTATAACTCAAACTCATGTCATGTAATGATTGATTACATCGAGATCTTAATCATTAAATATAATCAGTTGATAATCGAGACATAATTTATATGAGTTTAGTCTCAATTTCCTGATTATCATTAAGGTTTTATCAATTTTCATCAAGATCTTCTCCTTGGTCATTGATTAATTACTTTAATTCTAGAAAAAACATGAAAAATTGTTATAAATAAATCTCTTAAGAAAAATGAGTTAAATTACCATTACTTATAAAATTCATTAAAACTAGTCTTGCAAACAATGAGTAATATTTTTAATCATTAGCTGATAATCAATGAATTGTAAATTTATTAATTGCTTGATTGATTGATAAATAGATTGATTTACTGATTGATTGATTGATC